>JANIJF010000209.1:8761766-8775983 GCA_024520955.1 Erythroxylum bequaertii | reverse complement strand
TAAATAAGAGGACATATTTGCTGCCAGCTAACGATTCTATCCTCATGGACCACATAGATCAACATGGATGAATTCGAGAATATCTTTAGCTCTTTTTGATTTTCCTACCGAAAAGGATTGCTTTGTTTGCTTCCCGACCATACATCCTTCGTAGACCTTCTCCAATGGATTAATGATGGAAAGATTACTCACCATTTTCTTGTTCTTTAGCAACTGTAGCCCTTTAATCTTCAAATGGCGACATCATTGATGCCAGAAATCACTTTCTGCAAGAGTCTTACTCACCATGGTTGTTTCTGTTCTTTCAGTAAAGTTAAGAGTAATCTTACGATTTGACGACATATGAGCATAAGCAATAATTTTACCAGTGATTTTGTATGTCACGGTGCATCTACCATCATCAAATACCACCATATAACCAAATTCAATCAATTGATTGACACTCAACAAGTTGTAGGCTAGACAAGGAGTGAAATTAACATCCATAATGAATTTTTTCTTATTACCAACTGAGATCTTAGTTGTCCCTTTTCCTTCAATCTGCAGTTGTTTATCATCTCCAAACTACACTTGTGATTTGACATTCTCATTGAGCCTTTTGAACTTTGAATGATCTTTGGTCATGTGATAAGAGCAGCCACTATCTATATACCAGACGTCGTTCTCCTCCTCCTTTGATGTAGTTATTGTCATAAACAAGAAGTTATCTTCCTCTTCTTCAGCATAATTCGCCTCTTCTGGTTTGTACCAACAATACTTATTAGAGTGCCCATATTTGTTACAGTATGAGCATTTATGTGTACTGTTTCTGCCTCAGTCCCTTCCTCGGTAGCCTCCTAGGCCTCTTCCTCTTACATATTGATTCGAGGATTCAGGCTCCCCCTTGATCTGAAAAGCCCTTTCTTCTTCCTTTCCTTTCAATTGATTGATTTGTGTTTCGTGAGCTTGAAGTGATCCCATCAGCTCATCAAACGGAAAATTGGATAGATCCTTTGATTCTTCAATCGCAACCACCACATGATTGAACTTGGATGGCAAGCTCCTTAGAACTTTAGCAACCACTGTTTTGTCTGATATTTGATCTCCATAACAGATGAAAATCTTGCCAAAAAATCTTGCAACAGATGAAACTCTTGCCAAAAAATCTTGCATAGATTCGTTATTTTTCATGAAGTCTCAAAATCACGCCTCAGTGATAGCAATTTGACAACAATTACCTTGGAGGAACTTGATATTCAATTTTGAGTGTGGTCTATGCTTGCTTGGTCGTGGTAGTAGCTGCTATCCTTGAAAAAATCATCTACTACTTGCTGGATGAGGAAGAGTGCTTTGCGTTTCACTTCTGATGCTTTTTGTTGCAAGTCTCATCTTCTTCATTTACTCCATCTTGGGATCAAAACAATGTCTTCATCTTGATGCTTCAAAATTCATACGAGTCTCCTTTGAATAACGAAATTTGTGGCTGAGACACATTAACACCTACATTAGCAATCATGCTTGTGTGTGCAATTGATTTGAAATAATTCCCACATCTAAAAGAACCGAGCTCTAATACCAATTTTGTTGGAGATTTTGATAGAGCAAGATAGAAAATTGGAAGCAAAATTGATGCTTTATTGGAATAATTTAGAGCCTTTAAATAGGCAGGACAAGCTACGTATATATCCTAACTACTTGAGATAAAGATAATTCTTATCTAAAAATCTCATAAAAAATCTCATTGACTTTAACTACTTCTATCCTAACTAAAACGTGAGAATTATCGTTACTTTTAACAAATAACTATATACATGAAAATTATATTAATTTTGTCTTGCACAATTAAATGAAAAGATGAGCTCATCTCATCTGAGTTAAGAATCTGAGCCCGAAAATTTGGTATATTTACAAAAATGAGTTGACTCTGCAGCTCTACTTACTTTCTTCTATACATGACCTGTGGACTCATCTACAGACTCTTTACACAATTCAGCAGAGCTTTTGCAGGAAAGTATGCCTACGCTTCAAAGTTCCAATGGCAAGTTTCTAAAAGAGGGGAGTTCATTACACATTTGAGAACTCCTTCTCAACTAAGCTACATGTCACCTTCAAGCGATCTTGGACGTTCGAAAGGATGTTCTTTGTAATCTTTTTCTGATGTTTGGTGCTTTTAAGCCATGCAATTCCGAAGGATACCTGCACATAACAGCTTTTTGGTTTTGACGATGTGTCCTCAATTTGGAATTTCAGGTGAATCTGCAAATCATAATTGATGTAAGAAAATAGTCGATCATCGGGAATGACAAATGACTCCATGAAGAAAGTTAAGACAGGAGTGACATAATAATGCCACATTCAAAGTTATAAAGAAGAAACAGGTAAAGATATATGCAATCTCAAGTTGCAAGCCATACATTAAAATAGTCACCAAGCGGGACTTCGTGGAGAGTTGCAATCTCATCCACTACCCACCCTTTCCCATCAGCGAGGGGATACTTCTGCTGTGTGCATGTAGCTTCTCCTCCATAACGGGATATGCGTTTTTCAAATCTGTAATATATTTGCCTCTCATCTACATCATTCTCTGATTCCCATGGTGTATAAGAATAATTAACATATCCAGCTTTTTCCATGACTTTGCGTTCCAAATCACCACCACCGAACAGTTCCATAACAAAATCGGCCTAGAACATCTCAAGACAGTCAGATAAAGGTCTTCACATATAATTCAAACTAAGTTAGAACACAAAAATCCAAATATACTAGCATGACCATGACCCGAATACATAAAATGCTCCTCTAGTGCTGATCCTGGTAAACTCATGCATTAGGCATAAATGTAGAACAAAGTAAGAGGTCGAGGGAGAACAAGAGCAAATACAGGGGCAGAAAGAGCAGCAGCATGAACTTCAGACATGCTAACATCATCAAGACCCAAGAAGGAGCTACTCTCTTCAGCTTGAAGGGTTTTACTCTCAGATTCTTCTTCAATTAATTGCACCTTCTGCTCAGGAGTCAATGCTCTAGCCTTCCATAGAGCCATGATTGTCCTATTCAGTATACAAGCATTGAATTAACATCATAGACTTAAACACTCAATCTGTCATTCAATATTAGCCCATAGAGCTCTGATTGTCCTTTAGAAAGAACAAGTGTACGTTAGAACAAAAAACCCACATAGTAATGATGCACAGGAGCAAATCTTTAAGTACTACCAAATAGATAAAGGCACCACATCAGTCATTTACCGATTTGCTACACTGAAAGATACAAAAGAGTGGAACTGGAACTTCAGCCTTCCCACCTCATCTTGTGACTTTGCACCATGCCTTGCATCCATACCTCTGCCCTGTCGTAGAGTGACAACGATAACGGGACTACCCATAGATGAAATCGTAGGAGGATAAACTTGAATGTCTTCTATGTCTTCCCAAAGAAAGAAAAACTTAGTTTTGTGCCCGAATAAATTAGCATGGAACCCAATTATTCTTGCTGACAGAAATAGGCGACCCTGAACACACAATGCTGCAAGTCAATAAGAAACAAAGAACCAAGAATCTCTTGTAAATGACTAAAACCAATTAAGAAAATGACAAAACAATCAGAAGACCACAGGATCATCACAAAAATTCAACATCACATATTTAAACCTGCAGAAGCATTTTTCTCTTCAAGTGACAGGTGAAGTCATTGATGAGAAACTCCTCGGGTGGAAGTCCAAAGAGCTTCTGGAAAGCTGAATTCGTTTGAGGAGAACGCAAGCTTATCTATGAAATTTCATCCACAATTAAATGTATAAGAAACAGGTCTAGTGATCTCCATTTATAGAGCAAAGTAGCAGAAGTGAAAGCCAGCTTAGGATGACTAGCCGTTTACCTTTTTTCCCACCTCTTTCTCCATCTTACTCAAGTAGTCTTTAATAACATTGCCACCTTTCGTGTTGTTCAGGAAAATTCTTAAATTCAGCTTAGATTGGCAAGCTTGTGCTAGTTTTCCTTGAAGAGGAACCCACACATCAGCCAGATCCGATACGTTAGATTTCAGAAAATTAACTTCAGCACGTCCTAAAGATGTAGCTTCACTAAAAGGCCCGTCGAAATCATAAACTTCCATGTCCAACATAGAAGGAGGCTCATCCATGGCATCAAATTCAAATATTTCTGCAGAAGTCAATATATCCCTTTAAGATTACTAATCAAGAAAGTTGTAAAGAAACTTGCCACAAAATCCTAAAAGCATTTGACTGAGCAGGTTCTCTGATTAGTAAAGTTGCAGGATAGGTGTATATCAAAGTAATTCATAGGAGAAGTATTTCACCATTCCACATAGGTTCAGATTGTTGGAACTTAATTGAGCTCGTCCTACTTTTGCCATTACAGGTGAAGGTCACATAGGGATCACAGAAGCCACCTGAATCAACAGCTGCTAAATTGCTTCCCTCAATCAACGCAACAGTAAGAAGCCACCCATCTCCTTGGGCTTTGACTCCATGATCACTGCCTAAATGCAAGCAAACATTAAATGGGATACCAAATCTTGGCATCAATATATTTCTCAAGTCACATAATCATTTCAGCTAAGCAAAAAAGAAATTACTACCAAAAATGTATATAGAGACTTCAGGTAGAGCCTAGAAATGGAACTAAACATTACCCCTTTGTGCTCTGGCCTGCATAAAGCGTGAAACCAACTCAAGGACCCTTTGACATTGGAGAACCAGAACACAGCAGACAATTACTTCACCAATCGAATCAGGCAAATCAAGCCCAACGAATTCAAGCCCTTGGAATGGGCTAGGTGCAGCCAGCCGGATGTGGACAAGGATATATAGACCTATAAACACCGTAAAAACTACAGTGAGATTTCCAAAATACTGCATTGCCAGTTTGCAGTCTGATTGATGTTCTGCCTGTAGTGAAGCTAAAACTTGTTCCTTATTGGATCCTGTGTCCTTCAAATCAGCTATCTTAACATTTTGAGATAGCATAGTCGCAAACTGCTCAAAGCTATCCTTTATACCTTGTCTTGCACCATTTTCTATCATACCCTTCATCATGGTGCTCTGCAGAAAGTTCATACGCCAAGACACAAGAAGCTGCGAAATTTTTTCCCCCGATTGCAAATCCGGGCCAGATGTGATGCAGTAAAGTACTTCAATTTTAAAGGTGCTCCCATACATGACATCTGGAGTACTTACACTAGCTAAAACAGCAAAAGCCTTCCCATCTGCTTTCAGATATGTGTGTTCCTCGAAGGCTTTCACAGCCTTAATTAATTTGCTTGGAGCAGTAACGTATGTTATAGACCTTTTCAAGTTTGCACCACTATTTTCAAATTTCCAAGGTCCATAGTGCTGTTCTGTTTTCCCCTGAGAATCTGCCAATGATGTCCAAAGAGTTGAATCGGGTGAAAACAATAAGGCGTTCAGATCTTTGGGAGCAATTACATATAACTGGTCTAGAAGGAGACCCCCAGGCAGATTACTTGGAGTTTCGCTTCCCTCACCCCTAGATTCCATTGCTTTCATAAGTTCTTCAAAGTTATCATAAGAAGACTGATCCACCAACTTGTCATCACAAGCCTCAACCCCGAAGATTTCAGGTATCTCTATTACCTCAATGCCTTTACTGGAAGTGGTGGATGTTGCATCACCATTTTTGTTAAAAATCTGAGCAATTCTCACAGCAAAACTTTTTTGTGTGATAGACTTCTCTTCTTTAGCGGAAACAGTTTCTTCTCCCTTCAATGGAGATGATGATCTGGTTGAGCCATTCAAAATCCCAGTGGGATTTTCTATAATTTTCTCTGCATTCTTCCCCCGTTGGGATTGATCGCCCTCAGGAATTGAGTCGACAGAATTCTTTGGAGACAAACATATATCTAGAAGAATTTCACCTGTTTGAGCATAAAAGAGAAGAAAACGTTACAACATAAATCATACAGTAAATTTATAGAGGTTGCTGTGCTTAATGCAAATGCCAAAAATCAAAAGTACCGCGATTCTTCTTCTTGAGCTTCTTGTTTTTGGATTGGAGAGGGTACCAACAAGTGCCAAGGGACTTATTATCTGCATCAAAAACACGCGAGACTGACATTTTAATTCTCCCAACAAAGTCATCGTTGAAGTACTTGTCTTCATCCAATACAGAAATTACAAGTGCGTCACGCAAATCATCAACCCTGAAACTAAATTCCTCACTCCAACTTGGATTCAAGCATTTCTTCATTACTTTGGTCTTGAACTTCTGCTTTCCCAGCTTCAATTTTACATACGGATCGCTCAGGCCGTTAGTGTTCATTGGTGGCAAATTCCTTGCCTCTATCACACGAACAACAAGATTCATTTCTCATTCCCCTAACTAAACACCAAAAAGAAAATTGAAAAGCCTAAATTCCCTCCAAATCAAATCAAACCCAAAAGTGTTTTCCATTAAAGAAACAAAATTTGACATTAAAAAAGACGTCTTTTCTGATTTTCAAAAAACTACCTTAAAAAACATTGGATCAAAAAACAAGTATTTGGAAGAAATATTCTAGCAGCAATAATCATAACCCAGAATCGGGGACCAAAAGCTCATGCTGATTGACAAATAAAATTCTAAAAAATGAGAAAGTTTACGAAAATGACAAGATAAAAAATGTTCACGAAAATGACCCAAGATAAAACATTTAGTCGAATCTTCCAAAAGAGATAACGCATACGATCAAGTGAAATTTGAAAGATTGAATAACTAAAACGATCATTATCTTCTGAATTCAGAATCCAAGTCTTTAGAATCTTTGAATTTGATTTGCAGAAAGAGCCATGAAACCAAAACAAAAAAGAAAAAACTGTTGTAATTCGTCAAGACAAACGGACTCCTTGCTTGTTGTTTGACTTTTTCACTTGTCTACATTTTTGTTGTTAATCTCACAGACATTTTTAAGATTGGATAATTAATTTTCAGAACAGACATTTTTGTTTTGTTGATTGGAGATAGTTTCTTAATTCAAGATATTGTTTTTTAATTATATTAGTATTTAATAGTTCATTAAGAATATTAAGATTGCATCCAACCAAACATTTTTAACTTAAATATAGGATTTTCGGTTGAAAAAACCACCTTTAAAAATGCATACACACTAGTTAACAAAAGAGTTGGTGACAAAACTATGCCCTGTTTGGTGGGTGAGAAATTGTTCATCAGAACATAATCATCAGGAAATGTCAAATCGTTCACATATCTTATGAATGATGAGCAGTGCTTTGATGCAAGCAAGTACAAGTTATTTTCAGGAACAGAATACCAAGCTGATTAGGAAGCAACAACTTTTGACTAATTAGGAAAACATTCGGCATCATCAACCTCATAGTCCTTGCACTACTTCTGCCTTTTGTATATTTTAGCCAAGAAAGATTTTAACACCGCTTGGACTGCTTTGCTCGGATGAGCTTCAATGGAAGTTATCAGTCTCTCATAGCTTTTCCTTTCGTACTCAGCAAACTCAGCCTGTCAAGATGAACATCAAGGGAAGTTGATAAACAGAAGAAACCTGAAAGTGCCTTAATATGAACCTACAATACTAAGGAAGAGTAAAGCCACCATCTCTGCACATTTATTGCAAGGACTTAAAACACACACCTGAAGATTCAGCTCGTTATAAAGAGCCTTCACTTTTGCTACATTGGCAGGGTCAGTTTTCCCGTAGTTGTCCTGGATGGGAAGAGCATTAGCAACATATAAAAGCTATTTTGTCTGAGACAGCAATCACATAAATGAACTAAACATTACACCACTCTTACATATAATAATTTCTTTTGCTCTTCGGTACAAAGTTCCAAAGCCTTCACGACCAACCATGAGCATTTGAAGTCTTCAATATCTGTTCCTATCTGAGTGCATGAAGTTTAGAAAGAATAAAGTTCAGTTAAATGGACTTTTATTTGACATGTGCAATCTAATTTTACATGTTCACCAAAGTTATGCTTACCTTACCAATCGTCTCGGGATCACCAAAGCAATCCAAATAATCATCCTGCACAAGAAGAATTTCAAAGATAAATTACACGGTGAAGACTAACACTTAACTTCCATGGACTTCCGAGTGATGCACTGTACCCAGTTGAACTGAATTGTGTATAGATCAGGAGAAAAAAAGAAAAGAAAAGAAAAATCCATGAAGACAAACATCATGAAGCCCCATACATGCATCATTTAAGAATTGCCTTCGCAACACAAGCTGTTACAGAAGTTGAATAGAGCGCAGAAATGCCAAGAAAGACATTCAATCGCACAAGTAACAAAAAGAAACTCCAGGGGAAAGTCAAGGTCATTAACACTTTAAGCATACCTGTACTTGGAAGTAGGTTCCCATCTCCACAAGAATGTTTTTCACGACAACATGGTTGTCCAAATTCTCTCCCGCCATGAGCAATGCACATGCAACCTGAAATATTAATGATTGAATGGTCAGATGATCATTCCGATTCTGAAATTCCCAACATTAAGAATGCACATTCTATTGAAATTCAACAACATATTATCAAAATCTCTTTTTATTTTGTTTCTGTTTTTTCTTTGGAAGAAATGACAGAGAATCAACAAAAGGATGAGGTGCATAATAAAGCTTTATCTGATTCTATAAAAGAGGCATTCAATCAGTTAAAGTACACTCACTGGGAGGTAAAATGAATAGTAGGCAGTCTTGTACTGAACAATACGCCTGTGACTGCAAAAGTTTAAGAAGTAATTAGAGGGCTCACAAACAACAAAACTAGATGAACATAAAGACAACTACGCAGTCTTTCAAAGTAACTAAGAGTTCTAAAAATCCAAATAACAACAGAAGATTGCTTAAACTCAATTGTAATAGTCTCACTATCTCATATTCCCTATCCTTTGGGAGAATATAAATAGCCCATGTAGCATCAGTGGCATTTAGCTTTGATTGAAGGGTCAAACTCATAAAGGATTCGATTTAACGTGTTTTTTAAATATTCATGACCATGAGTAGGAATAGTATTACATAGAAGATTACTGGTTGTGAAAAGATACGGTTTATTGGTCAAAATTGCCCAAAATGTCAACAGCAGTCAAATTGCAAGTATTTCACTTACACTGACAAATTGTATTTGGACAATTCCTTTTCTCCTTCAAGTGTTGTTATCAGATCAATCATTTGCCCACAGGCTGTTTGGAACTCCACCTGCAGAAGCATACATGAACTGTCAATAACATATATCCCCAGAAAGTAACCCAAGAAAATATAAGCAACTTATTTACCTCATTAAACAAATCCACAAGATCCACATAGTATGCCTTGCCTTTAAAGTGGTTTTTGAGAATCCTCGGAATATGATTGCGAAGCAAAATTCCATCATTTACTGCAATCATACCAACCTAAAACAGAGTTCATGGACATCAAACACTTTGGAAGCAATGAAAACAACAGCAGTGGAAAACAAAAGAGGAAAAAAATATATCAACACAAACCTTGGGTACCCTAAACCAACAAGGTTGACCACGTCTTGTGTGTGAACTATCCATAATGTCATCTAGAACAAGAAAATATGCTTGAAGCTGCAAAAATTTATGTCATTGGCACTAATTAGCTGCCATAATTGTGAAACCCTAAACTGGGAATGAAGTCATTCAATATAATTACCCATTCAATACACCATCCAAGAGCACTAGCAAGAAAGATTTCCTCTTCAGTTAATTCCTTTCCTTCTTTCAACAATTTATAGCTATCAATCACAGACAGGCCCCTATTCAGCTTCCCTGTAAGCAAAATATATTGCTAAAGCTATCAAGTAATGTATATATCTTACATTATTACAAAGGTTGACAACAGAAGTTCCCGAACTGTTAAGTCCGTTCACATTATAAGTTCTTACAAATTTTGAATCCTACCTCCAGGGACATTGTAGTCCAACATCTGCATCAGATTAAACAAATAAAACAGTCAGATAACTGCATTTTAACTGCAAAAATTTATTACTATTGGCAGAAGGAACACATGGTAAAAAGATCCTCAGCCAAGAACATGCCAAAAGTCAGTTTTTTGATCCATAAGTACGATAAAGGAATTAAACGAGAAGCATTGTGGCAGGAAGTGTTTCTTTTGTAGTAAAGATGTCATGAACAACGAATTCGAATTGCACATCTCAGCAAGTTATTAGGCCATCTTTTCTTTTAAGCCCAAGCAACAGCATTGAAGTTCAAATCTCAATGGAGAAACGGGATCAAGAACTAACCTTTAGATTACGAAAACCCGGGAAAACAAAATCAGAAAGGATGGTAAAAGAAGAAAAGAAAAAGGGAGTACCCTGTCGACCCATTGGCGAGACTCAGGCGTCCACTCAAAAGCAGGATCCTCCAAGAGTTCCCGCTTGAGAGCAGAGTACACCTTCAAGAACGTAGACTTCAGATCCGCCATGGCTTGAGTTGATGGAGAGAGACAGAGAGGCGCAGTGATGTCCAATGGCAAGAGTGTGAATGTTTAGATTTATAGAGGACGAGGAACCTGAGAGAAGCTGCTGACTTTGTTATGTAGTATCTACAGTCTCTGTCTTAGCCTCAGTTCAGTCGCCAGTCGCCAATCACCAGTCACCAGTGGTTTTTATTTATGTAAACCACCCAAAAAATTAAATAAATAAAGAAAGGAACAGAAAATATGCGAAGGAATTAGAGATATTTAGTCATTACAAACATTCTATTTATTAAAATTTTTAATTTATAAGTTTTCGATTTAATTATTTTATATTAAAAATTTATTAATTAATTGATAAATTTTTGTCGATTAATAAGATTTTAAAATTTAAAATATATAAACTAATATTTATTTAATAATTTTTAATTAAAATTTTGATAAATTAAAATAATACTTTTTAATTATATTTTAAAATTTATTTAATTTTTAATTATTTTATAACAATATAATATAAACTAATTCTTAAATCTTTTATATCACAGAATATTAAAAATATCTCAAAACGAAGACACAAATAACAAAGAAGATGTCTCAAAAGTTAGGTGCTTCACTTCATCCCACTGTCCCTCTTTTTCTGGCTCTATTCTCTATTCTGGTTCCTCCTATCTGGGTCATCCATCCTTCTACATCTCCCATCCACTACATTTGTTATTTTTCCTTTTTATTTATTTACAGTAAATAAGATTAGGAGCGCATTTTTGTAATTATAATTTATAAAAATTAATCGATTATTAATAGATAAATTAAATTTTAATAATAAAAGTTTTTAAATCTTAATTGGCCGGCGAATCGTCGACACAAGCACGGAAAAGATTGAAAGAACTCAGAAGCGCAGTCCTGACAGCACGTGACTTAGAGCTGATTGCAACGTTGCACTGAGACCTGCTCACGTGCTCCCTATTTGCCAGGTTGTTGTGCAATTTTAATATTCCTAATGATTCTCTCGTGCTTTTATCACAAAATGATTCTCTCGGTCTCTGCAACCTTTTAAGCAATATTTTAAAAGTTAAATAAAAAAATAAGCTGAAAAAAAAGAGATTTAAAAATTTAATCACTATTATTATATTATTATAAAATTAAATAAAATTAAAATTTTCAAATATTATTAAAAGAGTCTGTCTTTTTATTAAAAATTTTAAATTTTAATTTATAAAAACCAGCTACTAAAAGTTATTAAATAAATCAAATAAGAAAGTAAAAAACGGAACTAAAATATTAAAAAGTTTAAAATTTTTACAATTTAATTAAAATCTGTTACTCACCTAGGACCTCTAATTACTTAACCAAAAATTAGAAAGGGGCATTTTAATTTGGTACAAAACTGGCATGACCTTCCAATTCACTTCATTTTCTACTCCCACACGTTTTACATGCTATGTGGATGAGACAGGTGCCTTTCAAGTATTGAAATACGCCTTAGTCAAGTGGGAATTAGTTGCGTGGTTTTAGGGAAACTGAGTTCTATCAACTGTGCAAATGTTGACAATGAGGGGACTAAAGTTGGTAAAGCTTGCATCCATTACCTGTTCATTAAAATTGGACTGTTATTTATTGATATATTTATCGAAAAAAAAATAGATGTGTTAATTGATTAATTAATTATGCCAGTCAT
This sequence comes from Erythroxylum bequaertii, assembly GCA_024520955.1. Taxonomy (NCBI): domain Eukaryota; kingdom Viridiplantae; phylum Streptophyta; class Magnoliopsida; order Malpighiales; family Erythroxylaceae; genus Erythroxylum; species Erythroxylum bequaertii. Next base: position 8,763,919 of record JANIJF010000209.1, on the reverse strand, counting down.
TCTGTTATAGCCGTTAAGTATTTTACTATTTCACCTATTTAGAAAATTTGTCGAAAATTTATTTCATAAAGTAGGCCACATAACAACATAAAAATAAAAAATACTTTTAATTTTAACTATATTTTATTTCGTAATAAAAATTATTTATGCATAAAAATATTATTTAAAGTATATTAAACAATATACAAAGCACAATATATTAATCATTATATAATTTTAAACTATATATAACATAAATGAAAATAGATCTAACCAAATCTTTTATATGGATTATAACATAAATAAAACTAATATCAAAAATAAATATTAAAACATATAAAAAAGTCAAATAATATTATATAAATATTAAAATAAATATTTTAAGTTGAGTAAATAGTTAAATGCATAATAAATTATGCATTTTATTGTAATACAAGAAGATTTGCAATATGTACCATCGCATATTGTAATACAAGAAGATTTGCAATAAACTAGAGCAAATAAGTTTGCAAGATAACCTTGAAGATGAGTTTGTGGATATTGTGAGAATTATACATAAAATATAAGAATAAAAGATACTAAAAAATAAACTCGTTAATTGATCTGAAAAATCTATCCGAAAAAGCCATTTGAGAGGCTTTTTTTAGAAGCTTCAAATTTGAGCTTATTAAAAAGTTATATTTTGGTTACAAAAAACCACATATATTAAAGAAGTCTTTTTTTTTATTTTGCGGTCAAACACTCATTCTTTTTTAAAAAAGCTTTTATGATAAAAAATACTTATTAACCTTCCAAAATTCCATTCAAACATGCACATCCTTAAATTTTGCATATTATCAAAATTTTTAATTGGTTGTTGTTGTATATATTAAGTAAACTTCTTTCGTAATTCTCACTTTTAATAAAAAATAAAAAGTAAAGATTTATTATACCGAAGTCTTTTATAATATAATGTCTTTTATATTTTAAAAACTATCATTTATTCATTAATAATATTATTTTATTATCATATTTTAATTTTATACTTCTAAAATAATATCATATTCAAAAATTTATATTATTTTAATTAAGGAAATAAAAATTAAATATTAAAAGGAATTATATGATAACTACACAATAATATAAGATAAATAATAATTAAAAAATATATAAGTAAAAATTAAAAAAATCAAATCACAAAAGTTTCCATAATATATTTAACCTAAAAAGTTAAAGTCAGTTGGACTTGGATAGGAAAGTAACCATAACTTGACTTAAAGCCTTGTAAACAGTTCCATCGGTGCTAGAGCTCGTTACCACAGAGCAGCTGCTCATGTGAGCCTTATGACACGTAAATTAAGGAGACATTGGGTTAAATATTTCAAGGAATCCTTCTTTGAGATCTTACGTCGGATAAATACGAGAGCATTTAATAATTTATAATAGTGTATAAATCTCTTTCTTTTAAGCTAATTTTTGGGAGTAAATTAGGTTTTTCTAATATAGTATTAGAGTCCGCTTGTCTCGATAATTTGGAGCAATATCCGGTTATGTCCCTTTGTCTAATATGTCCATCAAATGTCCAACCTTGCTCTAGGCTGAGCGGTGTGTGTCAGAAATTTCACATTGGACAAGTATGAAAGCATTCAATAATTTATAATAGTATGCAAACCTCTACCTCTTAAACTAATTTTTGGGAGTGAATTAAGCCTTTCTAATAAGATAGGCTCTCAAGAATGTATATATGTACTTATGTAGGATCGAATAACTATTGTTATTACTTGAAAAATGTGAGCAAGTGGTGAATGCTGTCGCCTGTAACCAAATATAAAAAAACCAACTTCCTGCAACACAAATTAATGTAGTAGTAGGAAGTCGGGATCGTTTCCACGAGGAATTCAGACGTTAGTAGTTACGCAATAAAAGGGGGGGTTTTGTGATTGTGAATTAAACAGAATTTAACTGCAAATTGAAATTGAAAAAAAAACTAGAAACAAAATAATGAGAATTTAACAATCAATAGAAATAAATCTTGGTTTCCGGTCTCCTTTGTTATTGAACTTGCGTTGATCATCGACACTAAAAATAACCAATTTATTAGTTTAGTATTCGTCGTGATAAATTTCTTTACCTATTTTCTCTTATGTTTAGTTAACCAAAACATGTATTTGAATTAACCCTTATTAATTAATAAC
>JANIJF010000209.1:8584244-8595489 GCA_024520955.1 Erythroxylum bequaertii | reverse complement strand
CATGACCTTCTCCACAATTCTTTTATCTTCAACATGTTCTCCCAACAACCTAATCTCATTGACAGTCTTCATAACTCTGTCAACATAATCTTTGATTCTATCCGACTTCTTCATTTTGTGCATCTCAAACTCTTTCCTTAGGTTGAGTATTTGCATCTTCTTTGTCTTGTCACTGCCCTGGAGCTCTTGCTTCAGCCTTTCCCAAGCTTCTGTGGCAGATTCACAATCCATGATCCTTGTAAAGATCACATCATCCACAGCTGAATTAATGCAAGAAAGAGCACGAAATTTCTTGGTTGTTTCTTCAGCATGGTGCTTGATCTGATTTACTGTGGGATTGGTAGGAAGAGGATTCACTTCCTTACCTTCTGCATAATCCCAAAGGTCGAAAGACTTCAGATATGTCTTCATTTTCACAGCCCAAATTTGATAATTTTGGTCATTGAAAATAGGAGGTGTGGAGGTCATTGGTTATGTATTTTGTGTGAAAGCTTACGAGAAATGAGAGAGGAGATGAAAGTTTCTGGTTTTTTCAAATCACAAGCCCCTTACAAGATCAAGAATGCTCTGATACCATATAAAATTTTGCAACAGAACATATAAATTCGAATGAGAAAATGAATTTAATCAAAAGAGAGCTGCTTCTTTCATTGCATTCAGAACTTATATAAGTTGAGTGTGCTGAATACATTTGCTTCAAATTCAAAAAATACGATGATGCTTGGACTTGACAGAACATGATGAATTACTCCTAATACAAGTAATCTATACCTACTACATTACAATACATCTTAAACTTTTCAATAGCACTAAATCAAATTACATTCTAACAAAAGACCTAACCAAACATTCGTTTATACTGAGGGGAAGGTAACACCTAATCAGGCAATAATGGGGAGAGAGGCGACGTTTAACAAAGAAATAGGGCTTTAAATGGACCAACGAAGCACAGGCCACATTTGATTCTTTGAAACAAATGGTGAAGCTTATATTATTAGGCTACCAGATTTTTCCAAACCATTTACCATTAAGTGTGATGCCTCGGGTAGAGGGGTAGGAGCAGTATTGATGCAAGAACAAAGGCCAATTAACTACTTTAGTAAAGCATTATCAGAGAAAATTTTGGCTAAATCTGCTCATAAAAAGGAGATTATGCATTAGCACTAGCGATTCAACATTGGCGACTTTATTTATTGAGGAATCATTTCCAAGTTTCACAAATCAGAAAGTTTAAAGCAACTTCTACAGCAGCGAATTATATAACCCAGAATAAGTAGAATTGGATGGCAAAATTAATGGGATATAGTGTTGATATCTATTACAAAACAATCAAAATGAATCAGTTGCTGATGCTTTGTCTAGGGTGGTGGAGGAAGAAGTAAAATTGTAGCTTTCATGTCTAAAATGGAGGGACAACCATATACTACAGCAAGTAGTAAGATACGTCTGAGTCTAAAGTGTGGGCGTTGGAGGGCTTCTCTCACTAGGGTTTCCACCTTAGGTTTCGTCCACCTTGCTCCTCTTCCGATTGCTTTCGCTTGTTTCAGTACTTTGTATTTTCTTTGTGACTATTCCGCACCCCTGGTCTTGCCTCTCCTTCTGCGGTTCAGCCTTTTCTTGCTCAGTCTTTGGCAACTTTTCTCCCGACTATTGTGTTGGGACTATTTTCTGACTCTTTTGGTGGATTTGCTTGGACCTCACCCCTGCCGGTCTTGTTCTTGTGTTGCTTGTGGGTGTTTGTGAGGCCCGAACTGGGCGTTGCTGGCCGCCCCCATTTTGCGCGGACGCCCTTGGGCGGGCTTGCGCGCACGTCCCTTGTGCGCCGTGATACGGTGTGCGCCCGTCCTTGGGTGCTAAAGTGCGGCGCCAATCCCTGGCGCATCCTCTCTTCCTCCTGGCTATTTCTACTCTCGGCCACTCCTCAGGATGAGCAAGAAGAAACAACGTGGGCGGGACATTACACGGGAGATTATATTGGGCTCACAATCTCCTTCCACAACCCTTGAGGAGGACACACCTTCGGCTGGGGCCAAGAAGAAGAAGACCATGGTAAGTCCCTCTTCTACGAATCAAGGGGATGATGTAGGCACTACGGAGAATGATGAATCTGATGCTGAGAGTGATGGAAATGCTAGAAATGGGGTCTCGTCCAATGCAGACAGCTCCAGCAGCTCACAGGGTGAAGATACCCCCCAAGTGCTTGATAAAAAGTCCTCCTCCAAAGCTAAACCTTCTTATGCTGGTTTATTCAAGAACAACCGTATGCTCACTCAAGGGGTCCAATTGGAGCATAAGGATGTTGCTGATATTGTTCAAATGGCACCAGAAGATTTTCGGCCTATTGAGGATGCATGGGGGTACTGCTTGGTGGGTCGGTTTACTGGACGGTTTCCGGGTATGAAAGCAGTGGAGGGAATGATGCACAATTGGGGAGTGCAATGCCGCCTCCTTCCTCATGACCAGGGCTGGTTAATCTTTCGATTCTCCAATGAAGATGACCGCACCACTGTGTTGATGGGAGGTCCTTATACACTGTATGGTAAAACCTTGTTGCTTAAAGAATTGAGTAAAGGCTTTGCTTTTAACAATGATGAATTCCTCAAAATTCCCATTTGGATTAAACTACCGAATGTCCCTCTTGACTTTTGGCATGCGGATGCCCTTTCCAAGCTGGGATCGAGACTTGGTAAACCTATATGCACGGATCAAATTACTGGTCAGCGTGCTAGAATTGGCTATGTGCGCTTGTTAGTGGAAGTTGATGTTTCCAAACCGCCCATTCCAAGCTTCCTTGTTCAGCTCCCGGATGGCCAATCCTATACGCAGCAGGTTGTGTATGAAACTTTCCCACATTTTTGCAGTTCTTGCAGGAGGACAGGTCACTTAGAGGCGACATGCCAATTGAATTCTAGTCAGCAGCCGACAGTTCCTAAAGGCCCCCCACGTGAAGGAGGCAAGCGGGAGAGGTCTCGGCCCCCTCTTCGAAAGCATGTGACAGTGCAGTCTGGTGACCCTATGGTTGCTCTGCCCCAGCCTCTCCAGGGTAGTCTAGCCCCCCTTGATGCTGATCCGATTATGATGGATCCTTCTGCCCCGGTGCCTATGGAGACTCCTAAGGCACTCGACCCTTGTCCTGCTATCGCACCTGTTCCCACCGCAAGTTCCTCACTGACTCTCGCGTCCCTTGCGGATCCTCCACAATTCACTCCTCCTACCCGCAAGTCTGATGGTGAGTTTAGACGGGCTGGGAAAGGTTCCAAGGCTGCCCTCAACAAGGGGATGAACGAATTTAAAGCTCCACCTCCAGTCACCCACAAAGGTAATGACAAACCTCCTGTGAAACTGAATCCGAATGAGAAGTGTGATGGCCCTGCACATAACCGAAAGTATGAGGGAAGGGGTGGACCCTCCTCATTGATGAAATGACTCTTTTAAGCTGGAATGTCCGAGGGCTGCACAAACCCTCGAGACAACATAGTGTTCGCCAATTAACTAGGCAACACAATTGTCGATTTCTATGTCTTTTGGAAACTAAACTTGATGTGGTTAGTTTGGAAAATTTTATGCGCAGTAAATTTCCTGGTTGGGAATGCAGGCATAACTTTGCACAGATCCAAGGGGGACGAATGGTTGTGGCTTGGGACCCCTTGTACTACTCTTGTTGTATTCTTGCTGAAGGTGATCAACTTATACATTGTGAAGTTAGTTGCAAAGTTACACAGGACAAATTTCTGGTTTCGTGTATCTATGGCCTATATAGTGTTACTCAACGCCGACAACTTTGGAATTATCTATTGGGGCTGAATGTGAGCTCAAAGACTCCTTGGTTATTATTGGGAGATTTCAATTGTGTATGCTTTGCAAATGAGAGGCGAGGAGGCCGACCCCCATCTTCCTACTACCTTAAGGACCTCCAAGACTTTCGGATGGCCTTAAGTTTGGAGGATGCTCCCTCCAAGGGTGAATTCTATACTTGGTATACAAACCAATGGATGGCTAAATTAGACCGAGCACTCATTAATTCAGCATGGGGTGTCCGAGACCTAGCTTGTCAAGCTCATTTTCTCCCTATGATGGCGGACTCGGATCATTGTCCCATACTAATAGAATTCCACCAACACAGCTCCCATGGTAAAACCTCTTTTAAATTCTTTAATATGTGGATTTCTCACCCCCATTTTCAGGACACTGTTGCCCAGACTTGGAGTATGGCGGTTGACGGCACTGCTCAGTTTTCTCTTTGCTCTAAGTTAAAAGCTCTTAAAGCCCCCTTAAAAGCTTTGAACCGGCAAGCCTTTGGTCATATTACCACTAAAGTGCAAGATGCACAGGAAGACTTTCATCAGGCCTACCAGGCTCTTCTCCAAGCCCCCGATAATGATGACTTAAAATCCTTAGTTAACTGCAAGCGCAAACTTGTCAGTTTCCTCCAGGATGCAGAACGGAGCTTCTACCAACAAAAGGCGAAATGTACTCACTTACTGGAGGCTGATCGGAGTACTCGTTATTTTCACTCCGTTGTTCGCAAGAGAGTTAAATTGAATACCATTACTCATCTTCTCCTTGAGGACGGATCTGAAACCTCGTCCATGGGGGAAGTTACTGATCGGCTACTGCACTATTACTTGAACCTCTTAGGTTCTCCCTCACCTAGACGGATTGCCGATGTACAGGTGATTGCTCTTGGCCCCATTTTGACACCTTCTGATCATACTAATCTGCTTGCCCCTATTTCTGCTGCTGAAATTAAACAGGCCCTTTTTGATATTGGTGATGATAAAGCACCGGGGTCGGATGGCTACACGGCAGCTTTCTTTAAAAAGCAATGGCATCAGGTGGGATTGGATGTTGTACGGGCTGTGCAGGAATTCTTTGTGAATGGCAGATTGCTTAAACAACTTAATCATACTGTCCTTACACTTGTCCCCAAAAAGAGCTCTTCCCCAAGAGTTTCTGATTTTCGACAGATTGCATGCCTCAATGTTGTGTATAAGATCATCACCAAAATCTTGGCGGTGAGATTGACTTCGGTGGTTGGCCATCTAGTTGACAAAGCTCAAGCAGGGTTCATTCCTGGTAGGAATATGCTGGATAATGTCTTTCTCGCTCAGGAGCTTGTGCGAGGCTACAGTCGCAAAAGGATTTCTCCTCGATGTATGTTGAAAATTGATCTCACCAAGGCATATGATACTATATCTTGGGATTTCTTATCTGAAATGCTACATGGGTTGAACTTCCCTACGCAATTTATTGGATGGATTATGGAGTGTGTCTCCACTTCTTCCTTCTCCCTTATGATTAATGGCACTTTACAGGGTATGTTCAAAGGAAAGCGTGGGCTACGTCAAGGTGATCCGATGTCTCCCATTCTCTTTCTCTTGTGCTTGGAATATTTGTCTCGGGTGTTAAAAAAGAACACAACCAACACTTCTTTTAAATATCACCCGAAATGTCAAAAATTGGCTATTACTCATTTTGCTTTTGCTGATGATCTTATGCTCCTTTCTCGAGGTGATCTTACCTCAATTCGGATCTTATTGGACAGTTTGCAAGAATTACAGGAGGTGGCTGGTTTGCATGCAAATCCTTTTAAATCTCACATTTACCTTGGAGGTGTATGGGGTTGGGAGAGGGATGCAATACTTCAGGAAGTGGACTTTCCACTTGGTGATTTTCCGGTGAGATATTTAGGGGTACCTTTAGCCCCCATGAAAGTTTCTGTTGCTCAATACTCAGTATTGCTTGAAGTAGTGGAAAATTATATCCATGCTTGGAATGGTAAAAGCCTATCATATGCTGGACGATGTGAACTGATTCATTCGGTAATTCAAGGAGTCCTCTCCTTTTGGCTTCAAGCATTCCCCCTTCCCACGGTCATCCTTGACAAAATCACTTCACTTTGTCGACTGTTTTTGTGGGGAGGAAAATATTTTAAAGTTGCATGGGATACTATATGCCTTCCTCGAGACGAGGGGGGATTGGGCCTCAAACAATACAAGGTATGGAACTCTGCCTTGTTAGCTAAAACTTTGTGGAATATACATGCTGAAGTGGACTCTTTGTGGATTCGATGGATTCATGCCTATTATCTGCGGGGTTCCTCTATTTGGGAATGGCAAGTCCACCCCCGTGATTCGGCCCTCATGAAAAAGTTAGCTCACATTCGGGACTCTTTGGTGCATATCTTAGGAGACATACCTATGGCTATTAATGTGTTGCAACAACATTGTGTGAATGGTATGTTATCTTCGCAAAAAATTTATGATTTGTTGAGAGTTCATCAGACTAAGAAACCTTGGATGTCTTTCATCTGGAAAAGATATATTCCTCCCAAGTACTCTGTTATTACTTGGCTCGCATTGAGGAATCGCTTGCCCACAAAAGACAATCTTATGTTTTTGGAGTTGGACCGAACTTGCAAGCTTTGTGGGCTTACTAATGAGTCAGTGGCACATCTCTTTTTCACCTGTGATTTTGCTAAGGTTGTATGGGGAGGTGTACGGAGCTGGCTTGGAATTACTAAGGAAATGTCCTCCCTCCCTCGTGCCATTAAGTGGCTTCGGGTGGACTATTCTGGCGCTCTTCTTAGATCCAAAGCTGCCCGGTTAGGTTTTCTCACTACTGTCTATATGCTTTGGAAAATCAGGAATGCTATACAATTGGATGATGCTTCTTTTACTTGTACTGATGTGATTGCCAGGATTAAGACTATTGTGTACAAGTTACTTTACAGGTTGTACCCTTCAGATTTAATCACATTTTGATGCCGGCGGTGCTGTTAGATTTCTGTCCTCTGTGCTACTTAGATGCTGACCTGATCTTTGATTTCCTCATGCTTCAGTTGACTGAGTCAATAGCTCCATCGTCTGTGCACACTATGCGTGCGGTGTGCGTCCCAGGTCTTGCGGAAGGAGGCGCCAAAGTGTGTATGCCGGTCTGGCTGGTGTGTGGGGCTTGCATGGCCCATGCAAATGACCTATGTTTGGCACGTCCGTGTCCACCTTTGACTCCCATAGACGATACTAAAGGTTTTCTTTGTATTTATTCTCTTTGTCTTCATTTGGACTGTTTTGCCTTACTTTCCGTCGATCAAACCTTTTTCTTATGGTTGTAAGGGGATTTTTGGGTTTTCTTTGTTCTCCTTCTGCTGCTTGGCACACGGCCTTGTTTTGGTTGTAATGATTGTTTTTGCTATGCTTTAACCTCTTAGGGGTGTAAGGCAGTTTCTGATTTTGTTTTGCTCGACTTTAGCCGGTTGGGGTATGCCCCAATTATGATTTACATACCTTTTTTATAAATATAATTTACATTTTATCAAAAAAAAAAGAAGTGGACAAAGATCCCACTTACGGCAGGCCATGCAAGATTTGCAGCGTGATCCTACTTTAGATGTATAAAAGTATGTACGAAATGCTCCATTTGTCAAGTTCAAATCTTGTTATCCTATATCTACCTTATTTTATGAGTATCCATCCATTCAATATATAGAACCCAGAGAAATTGAATGGATGAATGCTTATGGAACAAGGTAGGCACAGAATAATAGAAACAAGTAATATGTTCTCATTTGTCAATGATGCAAATCCAGTTCATTGACACCATGAGACTTATTACAGCCTTTAGAAATTCTTGAAGCTATTTGAGCACAGGTCTCCATGGACTTTATCGTGGGTCTACCTACGTATAGGGGATAAGATGTTATCCCCTTATCTCAACAGGCTATCCAAGCGTGCTCATTTTATTATGCTCAAACTTCCATATTCTAGAAAATAATAGTTGAATTGTTTGCTAAAGTGATAATCTGTCTCCATGACATATCCCATTCCATTTTGAGTGACTGAGATCCCTTGTTCATGAGCAACTTTTGGCAGGAAACCAAACTACTTATGAGCTTTTCTTACCATCTAGAATCTGACAAGCAAACAAAGGTAGTAAACAGGTCTCTTGAAGCTTATTTGTGATGATTTGTTATGGATCAACCTCGAAATTTGTTCCTCTGGCTCCACTGGGCTAAATACTGGTAAATACTGATATGCTATCCAAAAGAGGAAAAACAACATGATAGAAGTAGCAGAGAATGACAATGTGTTTCATTTCCAGTTGCAGTTGACATTTGATGCAACATTCCCTTACACTGACCTCTGCTACACTACATTGAACAACATCCATTAGACACACACCTGAAGGATAATCTGAACTCATTTCCCATCCTTGTGATTGTTAAAAAAATATTCCTAGAGCACTCATGCATTCTTCACTACCCTTTATGAGTAACAGGAGGATTGATTAACTTAACCTTAAGTTCTATATCTCCAGATTTAACCGCACGGAGCCTCAACCATGCACTTTGCACAACCTCACCATCTATACAACTAATGCAACTTTCACTTGCAAGACAGTTATCGATATCTGGAACAACCTTCCTCAATAAAGTCTCAGCTCCTGAAACGTGCAGAATCTGTTTCAGTCTCGCAGCAGAGACAATTGGCTGAAGGTTGAGGGAAGCATGTCCCATCTTATCGTCAGCCTTGAATCTGTCTTTGTCAAACACCTCCTGTTGAAAGAGATATTTGGGCATCAGATCTGTTCATCAAATCTGTTATCAAGTGATACTACTAAATAAACAGCCAAATCCACATTAAAAGTATTTAACTTTTGAAGGGGCACTACCACAATTTACTTAATACCAGTAACCCCAAACTATTAGTTCACTCAACCTGCATAAAGTTGCCACACTTGGTCAAAAATAAAACCATAGACAGAGAACTACGATCATCCTGTAATGAAATCAAACAGGGATATAAACTCCTCAGTTAAACCACTAATTTACCTATGGGTCATACAAAAATTCCTAGTAGACATATTCCATTCAACCAATCTCCTGCTAGGTCAAAGCCAGGAGAATGTGAAGAGCGAAAGCACTTCTCCACATATCATATTCAAATGGTTTTTGAAATTTAACTCCAAAAATTTAATTGCCAGTAGAAATATATTTCAGAAGCTTCAATCTTACCAAGCTTAGAACACCAGCAGGTTCAGTCAGGAAGAAACTTAGCTCTTCATTCCAAACTGGATTAAGACAACTATTGATAACCTTGGTCTTAGCTATCTGTGAAAGCAAATACCATTCAGGGTAACATTCAAAGAAAAAGCCGTTCAACACAATCATAGAAATAACAATTCTGACCCGAAAAACCAATGCTATAAGAAGAATGATAAATCCTGGAATCACCTGGTTTCCAAGTTTGACAATTACATAAGGATCACTGCTCTTAAAGTCCCGGATTACCAATTTCTTTCCTTGCACAATTGTGACTTTTAGCAACCCTAACCGCTCTGCCATACAACCCGCCTATCAAAGTAACAGCACAAACAACGAAAGCCACTGCAAAGAAAAGTAGAAGAATTCCAAGACTTCAATAAGATGATCATCTTGACAGTTACTAAATTGCAGATAAACAGCAATTGCATAGCAAGAGATTTGACATAACCACCCAAACATTACTTGAGTAAAATAAATTCATCTGATTACGGAGTGGAAGGAATTAAATGAAGGTGCAATATAGGTTTTAACAGAGATTTCACTAACTTAAAGAAATACACTTTCCAATAATTTAGATAACATCCTATTAAAGAACACATTCAACATAAGCAGCTCGTAGCCACACCATCATTCTCCGTTAATTTTCTGCAACTTATGTAAATGGTCATACCAAAAACAACTTCAGGTAAATTTACTTGCATGCATAAACAAAACAGTGTGGGGTTGATTGAGGAAAAGAGCGAGTAGCTAACTAAACAGACAGAGATATATAAGAGGAAAAGAGAAAGCTAACAGATCACAAACGTTAATCAGCACCAGAATCCAGAATCGTGTCAAGTAAAGAAAATGGCAGTCACCAGAGTCTTCTAATCCGGAAAACCAACCGCAGTAAATGAAAACTGAAACACGAAAAACACTAACTAGAAGGCAAAATGAACGAAGATGAGAAAAACAAAAGAAACCCACATAGAAGTAGCAAAACCAAAATCTGTAACTTACCAAAAAGCAACGAAAGTTTAGAGCTTCGCGGAAAGTTGAGCGCTTTGGGGTGGAAATTTGCTTTGTCGAGTAAGTTCAAGTTCCAACAGCGGAATGTTATAAAGAAGAGGAGGTCACCAGGCAACAATGAGACGTAAGCTCAGACGACAACATTCGTTTGCAAACACGTGTCAGCTTTGGGATTGTTTGACTGAGGTCTCTGGACAACGTTAACCACCTCAGTTCACACGTACTTGTTTTGGTCTTTTGGTCTTCTTCCACTCTCTTTTCTCATTCTTTCTTGTCTTTGAATGTCTCCCGTCTCCACCGCGTCTTGCCACGAGTACGTGGGAACTCTACTTACTTCATTACTAGGTCCAATTTAAAGAAATTTTATTTACTTATATTATATACTATGACTAGTACATAATATCAACATGATAATATGATAGAATAAGTCATTATTGTTTTTAATTGAATTTTCTACAAATAATTATATAGTAAACCTGCCTTTTCTTTTCTACATATTTTCCGACATAATACGAATAAAAGATCTCATGTGGAGAAATTTTTACCGTTTTCTTAAATCTTCTAAGTTTTTCCTGTCGAATCATTCATTGTATAAATAATTTTAATATTTTTGTAATGATTAGCGTGAATTATTCTTATAGTTGTCTCTTTTTTTCTAATTTGTGTATTTATTTATGTATTTATATTGTATTTTATAATTGGAACCTAGTATTTCCCAATCATTCTTCTGATTTATTAGCCTAGTAATAACAGTCATTCGGGGAAAGAAAGTCATTATGCATATAGAGTCGCACAAATCACATAATATAATGATAAGATAATTGGATAACATTATAAATTTGTAATCGTCAACATTTGGAATGTTGGATTTGTACGGAAATATTGATTATATGAAAGTTAAGGATATTGTAATATAGACATTACATTGGCAAAAGTAATGGAGGACCAGCAAACTTGTATTCATGCTTTCATGTCAATGGAGTTTTTCTCTTCAGCTTTTCAACAGCTGTTGAAGCACTTTCTATATAAGAAATGGAAGAAACAAAAAAGAGAATGCAATCTACACAATAACAAAGAAACAAACAAAATATTTTTCACTTTGATAGATGTCAAAAAAAATATTTCAAGCATCAACATATTGACACATACAAGCACTGCCCCCAACTACCAACTATACAAACCACCACCTACAGC
>JANIJF010000209.1:8570729-8583654 GCA_024520955.1 Erythroxylum bequaertii | reverse complement strand
TCTTTTTTAGCATCCTTTTCCAAGGATTCACTCAAATCATCCGCTTCTCTCTCCTCTATGGCATCACTTTTTTTAGTATCTTGCACTGTGTTTTCTATATCTTCAGAAACTTCAGTCTTAAAATTGTATTTTGTCTCTTCATCAGATTCCTCTGAATGAATAGGGCTCTTGTCTGCTTCATCCAACTGTGCTCCTCTTGAAACCGATTGTTCCTTAACGGATTCCTCCAAATCTGATAGATCCTCATTCACCCTCTGGGGTCCACCTTGAGACTCATCTGGGAGGAAACAAACCAGAATTGGGGGGGTCCAATAAGCATAATTATCTATAGGCTAGCTTTGCAAGATACAATGACCAGAGTGTATTGAATGGAAAAAAAAGAACAAAAACATATGACAATCACTCCAATCGCAATTGAAAGAGCAACTGCAGAATCAACACCAACATAGAACTTAACAAATAATTGCACATAATGATGAATAAAAAAAATAAAGGAAACATAAACCAAACAGTGACATCACATTACTCTTAATTAAAAACCTTTTACAAATCTGATCAACAAAATTGACCTAGCAATTGTACAGCTAAATGCTTTGACAACTAACATCCTGAGTTTTTACAGAACTTGACTTCCCAAGAAGATACTCTATATCAGTTATCTCACCTTCTTCTGTTGCCGCAGTAGCCTCAGGGTCTAATGATACATCAGGATCCCCTTTATCTTTAGATTCTTTTGGCACCTGTTTAGGTTTTTTCTTCGGAGTTCTTATTCCTTTAACTCTGTAATATTAAAATTTGACAGAATTATAGATGGAAAGGAAGTGCAACATAATAGCTCAACAAGAGATAAAAGCATTTCATACTGACATTGTGGTTGATTTCTTCTTTTGATTTGAACCACTGGAACTTCTACTTTTTTTTGCAGGTGACCTGCAAAACAGTGTAAAGTGTGACATGAACTGGGCAGAAGGATTTCTATGCAACTCGAATTCCATAACCAAGCCATTAATGATACAACAGAGAAGGACAAGTAGTCCCATAAGTTTATATAGAAATGGGTGCTAAAGTAATAAACTTTTATGACATATATCCTAACATTGCCAGGATTGAGAAAAAGAAAATTCCTGCAATACATACAATACTTACCATACAGCAGAAAAGACCTGTTGAGAAGAGCTCAACTTCTGAAATGGAAAGAGGAAAAATTATAAAGGCAATCATCAAGTAATTTCTTCCTGGGAAAAATTTTTGAACCCAGAAGCTTGAGGAAAGAATGTTAAAGATAGCGGACCTTTGAAGGTTTGCGATCAACAAGCTGCCATCGCTCTTTATCTAAACGAAGTACTTCAACATCTCCATCCTCATACAGTATCTGCACCAAGCAAACAGATGTTATTCCAGACATGAGCATCACAAATAGTCCCAATATACAAATTCAGATACAGAGAAGAGAGAAACTTACCACATGTTTTCCCTTTAGTGGGTCATAAGATTTAACTGTACCTTCATAAAACCTGCCAGCATGAATACATAAATGCAATCCCTAAGTTAAAAGAGATTTCTAGAATGCCATTGGACAGAAAGCAAGGTTTTAGCACAGCATTTACCTACTCCCATCATCTAAACCTCAGTACTATATGGAACTTTAAATCTACTTATCCCCCAACACCACCCAGAAGTAGAATGACGAACAGAAGCATCTTAAACTAGGAAATGATAAAAAGAGTTTAAAGAAAATTAGCAAAGAAAAGAAAACTTAAGAGATGTTCACAGAATGTCTTACTCAGCAACAGGAGCACATTAACTTGAATTTTAAGAAGTGTTCGTGTCAACTAAAGAACCAAAAACTATTGCACATAGGGTAAAAGAAGTGTCAGGACAACTGTCTGAAAATATTATGGCTTTCAATCAAACAAAACTGTACTTACTCTTTATCCAAGGGCCACCAAACTTTGATTTTACACCCAATTAGTTCTTCATTGTCAATGACACTTTTCTTCGTTGAGCACTGGAAAGAGGAAAAGGAAGAGGAAGTTAAAGCGAAACAACAAGAGAAATAAGTAGGGCATCGTATTATATGTTGGAAGGGAAAATATCCAGGGCTGTTACATCACAGGAAAGAAACCTTCAAACAAGAAAACCAACAAGGAACAATAATAAGAATTAGAGTATGTCTCATGCACAAAAAAAGACAGTTTCAATGTTGCCATTTACAGCAGGATTATGCTATATGCATGAATTTAGACTAGACCAGCGTATCATTATCAACCTTGAACACCTTAAATGTGAACAGGTATACAGATGTGCACGGTACTCGTTTAAGAGCAAGAGAGACAGAGGGACAAATCACAAAACTAGAGGTAAAACTCTAAATCTCCCCGGTCAAAGAAAAATATCTTCTTCCATTTGTTGAGGAGGCATTCCCAACTAGGTTTTAATGCCCTAATAGAGCCAACCAAGTATCATCATGTTTTTCTTGGTACACGGATAAGTATCACCAGATGGGAAATAATATTAAACATAATTGAGAAGCAATTTCTTCGATTATGCTCAACTGAAAGCAGCAAAGAAATAAACTTGATACTGTTTCAAGTGATGGACAAAATGTTAACCTTTGCTAGCCCTGCAACGCTTCTTCTTTTTCGCTTCTTGGTGGATTCAGTCAGAGACTTGTTAGCAGCATTCTTCTTATCAGTCAAAGTAGGCATCTAAAGCAAAACAAATTATTTAAAAAAATCATTAAATATATATAAGCCACCATACTGATAATAAATCTTACCATCAGATCATCTTCGTCGGTATCTCCAACTTCATTGTCATTGTGACCCAAATCAGTAGTTTTGCCTTTTAGTTTTGATGAAAAACTTCTGCTTTTTCGAAGGAAGTTAGATTCAGCGCTTTCTTTCAGCCTTAACTTTTTGTCCCCCGAATTAGGACTGGAATCATGTCCAAAAGCTTTTAACAAAGGGTTTAAAGGACTTTGAGTTGATCTTAAACCACTATGACCGTATGATGATCGCCTGCGTTTAGGAACAGGAATGGAAGAAATTTCACCAACTTTCCTCTTTTG
The DNA here is from genome assembly GCA_024520955.1 of Erythroxylum bequaertii. Lineage (NCBI taxonomy): Eukaryota > Viridiplantae > Streptophyta > Magnoliopsida > Malpighiales > Erythroxylaceae > Erythroxylum > Erythroxylum bequaertii. The sequence goes on along the minus strand of JANIJF010000209.1, from coordinate 8,580,584 downwards.
AGCTTTTTGATGATCCACTTCTGATTTTTCCTCGCTTGAAAAGTTTTTGTGCCCGTTGCTAGACTCAAACTTGCTAGATATCCCCAAATTATCCAAATTAATTTCCCTCACCATTTTTAAAATATCAACATCATTATCAGCATCCCTTGCTTTGACTGATGAAGATTTCTTTTTACCCGTTCTGCTCTTGGTTCCCTGAGACTTCAACTGTCTTATGATTTTCCCAAGAGGCATTTCATTTGCTTCTGTTTCACTGTCTTTTTGAGCCTGATCCTCAGCAACATCTGAAACAACCTGAGTTTACCACAGGAAATACAATTTAGTAAAAGTTGCGAGCAATACCTAGTGGCACAGAAAAGTATTGCATTGTGGAAAGTGCTTCTAGCAGTAGAACATACTTTCTGATCTGTTTCCAAGTTAAGTGATTCCATGTAAGCCAAGACACTCTCATCAGCCAACCATGTGTGTCCTTTTGCCTATCAAAAGCACGAAATACCATTGATGAAAATAAGAATATACTCACAATGTACTCAAAAGAACAAAATCATTCAAAGCTAAGTGAATGAAATGATAAAAGGCAGCAATGTAAAAGAATTAATAAACTGTGTTGATTCTGGAGAAACCATCAGGAACTTTACTTTGCCATGAGCTCAATTAGTTTCCTATCAATAGAACAACTAAAATTATTTGAAGTTGCCGAAACTACCACAGATTCATTGCTTTCTTCCTCTTCATGTGGTTTATACAGCATTGTAGGCAGAGATACCCTTGAAGCCAACTTTTGCAGATCATCCTCCTTTTGAGCTAAGCGCTTGGTAACTGCCAGCCCAAGATCAGAGATAGCATGGGAATTCTGTGGACATCAAAAATTCCAATCATAAGACCATTTTTATTCACTAAAATTTTACAGTGACCAGTCATCACTTTTGTGGCAAGTTTCTATTCATTAAACAAAAAGATAAAGAAGAGTACACAGTAGGAATAGTTTCTCTGTGACCTTGGATTTTGCTGCATCAACTATATCTTCAGAGGACTTGATACTCTGAAATATAGACACTATGGCAGAAATACTCTCGTCCTTGATGGAAACAGAATCCAACTTAGCATCTTCATCTTTTTGCACAAGCATTGAAATAATTAAGTATAATTTCCTGAAAAAGCATAAAAAAACAGATAATGTTACTCTGCAACAAATTTTGTACAAAACAAGGATTTGATGCTTTCATTTAATAAATTACGTAGATTAAATATTACCTTCAAAGAAGAACTAAAATGGAATCAGAAACTAACCGATATATTGGTTCAAATGCTTTAACATCTTTCGATTCATCTACACAGGGGCATGACAGATGAGCAAGAGAGTGGACCAAGTACGGGAGGATGTGTTCAGGATAAGGTGACACTGGCGTTGCATCACTTTGGATAGGTGGTTGTCGGGCCTTTGCTTGGTGATGCATTTGAATGATATCAACAAGGTTCTGTTTCTCCTGTCAATTCAAACAGGGGGTCAATTTCAATCAAGAAAGTTTTTGCAGCTTTATTTTACAGAAAGAAAGAAAGCATAATTAGGCAGCAGAGGTTAAATATGAACCAACCGGTTCCAGCTATTTTACCTCTTCCAGATCAGAGGGCTTTGATCCCACTGAATTAAATAAGAATGCACACGCATATTTCACATCCAGAAGCCTGTCCTTTATATACTGATGGACTTTGCTTAAAAATAGCTTTCTAGCTTGGGGAAAGGGAATCTAAAAGATGAAAAAGAAAAGGAAGAAACAGAGAACAATAAATTATGACATAAACCATCAGATAGTTGCAACTTACAAGTAACTGGAAAACTGATGATAGCAATAACCAGAAAGCACTTTACCTCTGGTGTCCTCAATGTTAAGTGGAAGATATCAATAGGTATCTTATGATCCCATTGCTTTGATAATCTAAGAACCGCCTTTGCAGAAGCAAGTCTCAAGTGGGCCTTGTCAACTGAGCTGTATGATGAGACAACTTGGTAAATAAAGCTATTAATCTCACAAGATAAAAACTGACAAATCAAAGATGATATGTAGACTGATTTTAAATGGCAATAATAAGATACCTTGACTCTGTATCTGTTGACAATTCTCCAAAACAAAGCATCTTCCTTAGGATTTCAAGAAGGTCATCAATACCAGGACGAAGTTGTGCATCTTTGACAGGCAAGTAGCTCTTAACCAATGTCTTAATACCATAAATCTGCATGCAATATTCATTTCAAATTCAGATAAAAGATAAAGAATCAGGATCTAGCGACTACAAAAATGAAAACTTTACTTAATGAACACAGCTCATCTTTGAAAGAATTGAGATAAATAAAAAGGACCAACCTTCAACAAGCACAGTTCACTTCTGCTATCCCAACCAACATTTGAATTGTCTTCTTTCTGAACAATAAAGCATCCTTAATTATGAAGAATATTAATCAGTAAATCATAAATATGAGAAATTGAAAGGAACTTCAAGGCATACACTGCTGCATTCCAGGATCTTATTTTTGATGAATTTTTCAATCTCTCCCTCTCTAGTTTCAAAAACTGGCATTGCAGTCTGTGCTATGCATCCCAAAGATTGTAAAACAGCTGGCAAATGTCTCTTCTCCTCCAACATATCAACAAGTCTCTGAGCAAGCAAGCAACATCGTTTTTATGCAAGTACATTTATAAATGGCACCTTACAGAGAAGGTGACACATCTGACCACTAGTAGCATGCCATAGGGAGAAATTAAAAAAGAGGCACCACCTTGTACAAAACAGAGAGGGACTTAAGCCCATCATCCTTTGTTATAGCTGCCAGGGCATGTACAGCATATTTGGCCTGTCTTCGGGTGCCTTCCAAACAGAAGCTTTCTAATATGAGGTCAACCGAACTGCATTAATCAATAAGCGTGTAAGGGTATATTTAAGGTGCAAATCAAGATGCCAATAGTTTAAAGGGCAGTACCTTGACGACACTGCAAGTTGTTCACGTATGGTACCACCAGCTTTTGCCAAAATGTGCAAAGCCCCTTCTTTGATCACGTCATCATCATCTTTGAGGAAATTTACTAGTTCTTCTTCTGCCCCACCAAGCAGTAATGGACAGAAACGTGCAAGAATCTGAAAACTCATCACATAAAACTTCAATAAGTACTCAACAGATGAAAAAATCAACATGATATGAGCTTTAAGCAGGAACAAACATACAAATGCCATTTAGTTTAAAGTCAATGGCCTCTTAAAGATATGCAAGTCTATACTGGATTCACAACAACTAAAATCATAGAAAAAGACAATAGGTATCTAACACAAAGTTCCCAACTCAAGTGACGGTTAAATCACAGTAAAGAAAAAAGATGTTGAAAGATAAACAATGAATAAATGGTCACTTTATGAAGGATACAATACACTTTAGATTAATGTATTGTTCTTACCACAAGTATATCCATGCAAGATTGAGTAAGCTGAGCATTTCCAGAAGATTTGTGTCTATCAGCCTCCAGAAGAATATCTTTGACATACTCCTTGTTGAAAAGTAAATAAGAGCATTTCAAAGAGAGATTGCTCAAAAATTCATAGAGTCTGTGCTTCTCACCAAGGATTTTAAGCAAATCTTCCTGCAAAAAGAAAATTTCCAAGAACAACTTTTAGAAGAAAAAATGCAGGTTCATGTTCAATATAAGTTGTAGGGAACAAGTGACTTCAGTTGACTTATCGAATGAGATTTTAGAAAAGCAGTACAACACATCAATTACTTCTATAGTTGTCATAAGGTGCTAATTACAGTGACCAACTAAAGGAAAATGTGCATCAGAATCAGATTCTCTGAAGAAAAAACTATTTTCAGCTAGAGTCTGAGACAAATTGGTAAGGCTTACATCAATGTAGTAAGAGACATCTACAGATAAAATAACAAACAGTAAGCATTTGGAGCAGAATCAAGAAACCATAGATAAGAACTTTAAATCAGGAGATTGTGGCAGGTATTGAAATGACAACAGCAAATATCATGGTAATGCCTGTTATAGCTAGCACACAATCTGGATACCCACAGTAAGATCGTCACTCACAAAGTTGAAACCATAAAGCTTATGAGTTCTATACCCCAAATTTGAAAGAAAATTGCAAAAACTGATCACATTTATTCCTATTATGTCACTTACCCGACTACTAAAAGTTTGACATAAGCTAGTACTTGGATCAAGTAGACTTGTCAAAATCTTCCAAATGTTGGTATCATTCAATTGATCAAGTATCTGGAAATTCTCCTCAGCTTTCACAGGTTCAGCAAATGAGCGGCACATGATCCGGAAGCAAAACAGAACCTTTTTTTGGATCTCAGGAGCATCTCCATTCTGCACTTGAAACACATGGAATGTAACTTTTTTCTCAACTTTTATGCTAAACAAGAATTGAGTTAAATTTGCTAGATCTGTGTACCTGATGCATCTGCCTAAGGGACAGATATCTCTGCATCTCTTGCTGTAATCTGCATTAAAAAAAAGTAATATTCATAAGAAAAGCGAATAGTGCATCAGATTTGCAAAAACTCCAATAGTCAGGACTAAACCAAACATTAGTTAAACTCACCTTTGTTTATGCTCCAAAATCTTCTCAAATGCTTTAAGCTCGACTTTGTCCAATGCAGAGAAAACTCTGACCCAGTGCCTAACTCTGTTTTTTACAGAGAACTCAGCTGGAAATAGAGATCCAGAAAGAGTTGATTCAATTGTATCTGATCTGAAGAGAAAATATACATGTGAGAAACTATTTTAACCAGTAACTGGAGAATCAAGAACTTAAAAGCTATAAAGTTTATCAGATCACCTAACATATTACCATGGAAAGGCAGAAGAGGAAAGGAAAAAGAATATGGCACAGAGTGAACAGTAATATGTCTTACCTGAAATCTTTGTCATACAAACACCTCATAATCTTTCCAGGAATCCAATCGAATTCACTTAGATTTATTGAGCCCTCAGTGGACTTCACACAATAAACCTTGAATATCTCAGCAAGTTTCTCCATGGTATAACTTTTAACAAGTAACTAGAAGTCCAAGAAAGAAAAACACCACACATTAATTACTATGAATAACACCATAAATACTTATGCAACAATTTCATGCACCAAAAGAAAAGAGCAACGAGCCTACAGATTTATCCCTGAGACGATCTGCAACTAATTTTATTGTTTCTACAGGAATTGAACTCAAGGCATGACATGCCACATTGAAGATCACGTCAACAACTTGCTTTCGGACATTCTCATCATAGTCCAACAGTCGATCACAAAGGGCAGCTTGCATATATTGAACCAAATCAAATAAGGTAAGGTTCTCAAAGAACAAATTTGTCAAAACAATCACCAAACTTACAAAAGATTTGGGGAGCCTCAGCTCGAAATGGATCTGTCAACAGGCAACTTTTAACATGTTTGAGGACAGACATCCTGACCCCAACTACTCTATCAGTCAACCTTTTCAGAAACTCTGAAAATATTGGCTGAAACGATTCACTGATGGGAGATCCTGGCACAGCAAATAGATCTCCGACTAATTCCACAGCTTTCAAGCGAATCTCTAGCTTATCTGCCTGCATTGGGAACAAACATAGTAAGAAATTACTAATTCATTTACAGTAAGTTACAGCATCAAAGATTAAGGAAGTCTTAAATTCACATGTACATAGGTACATCAAAACGTACAAGCCTTTTTCACGGTGCCACAAGAAATTTATGTTGACACCAATAACTGAATACTAGTGTAATATAGAAGCAAGATTTTTGTAAATGTAGGCATAGAAGAGTATGAGTAAGCAATGGATCTGAAATTACCAGTAGCTCCCCTGTGATATAGGGAGCAACTCCTGATAGGATATTAGGAGCACAACGATAAACATCATATATAACTTCATGGTAGTCAGTCTGGTTATCTGTGGACCTATTATCACCGGATATAGATGATATAAGGAACTGTTTTATGCCAATTTCAAGTTTTTTGGCACATTGCTCTATAACATTCATGGAAAGCTTCCTTGCAGCAGGGGAGATCTCCTACAATTTACATGCATCATTCAATTATCTGCCATTAAGGAAGCCATATAATAACAAATACAAAATTAAAAATAATAATAATAACCCTGAAAATGTTAATTGCGATATAGCTCAAGAGAAAATGCTTACACTTCTGTTACGTCCTAATACAGACAAAATAATAAGCAAAAGATCCTCTCGAACATCCTCACTTTCTTCAAGGAGAAGGATCATGATTGTCTGCATCGAAGACGATATACTTTCTTGATGATCATCACTGCAAAGACAAAGTCTCATCACTTTTTGAAATATGGAACACATACTTCTGTTATTCAGAATACGACTATGAGCTCCAAATATAAATGAATAGAGAACTGGGTCGTCACATGAAAGGGACTAGAAAAGGTTAAAGAAAAGAGTCCAGACCAAAGAGCCTGCACTTAGGATTATAATGCTAAAAGTTGATCCATCCTTAAAAAAGATATCCTATATTTATCAACCAAACTAGTCCAAACATCAAGAACCACTTATTGATACTTCTACCAGAACTTTGGTCTGACATCATGACACCGAGACAGCCTTTAAGCTCAGACACACACATCACAGCCCCCCAACAACTCCATAAACTTTCTAGTAGGACATTAGCCATTAGATTGTCAATCAAACATAGAGAACATATAGTTCCATGCTTCAACTACATCAACTTTATAGCAAACAATCATATCTGGGTAGAGAAACTTGAAAGTTGGATGAAAATCAAATGATTTAACTTGAAGTGTAAATGGAAACGTCTGACTCTCAAACTTTTATAAGGAAAATCAATCATTTTGGCATGTCATAAAGAAGAATTCTAGATAGGAAGAACTAACATACAACATCTAGATCTATAAAGACATATTTCCTTCATCCATATTAATGCACTGAGCTCAAAGATACTAAAATAAGAGAAAAATGAGTCCAAAACGTGCAAATAATATTGAGCATCATAAATGAAACAAAACCATGGGATATAACACACCTGGCTACAGAAAAAAATGTACTGAACATTTTATTCACCAGATCTTCGCTTTCAAGATCGAACATCACAACACATGACCTACATTTGGCAAGAGTCTCCAAAATAACAACACTCCTTCCAAATGAGGGACTACTAGCTTCGCTTAACCCACTAAAAGTGTCTACAATCAAGTGAAAAACATCCTGCAAACAGCAAAACAATTAGCTAGGAAGCAAAAAATTTAAGGCAGTTTAGTAAAATGGAATCCATTAGTCAACAAGTGTGATCAAGGTATTAAAAAAAAAAAAAGCACCTTTAGAACATCACCGCTGTAAGGAGCTTCAGGTGCAGCAATCCGGGTTATCTCACAAATACAGGTTGCCACCAAAAGTTTAACATCTCTATCTTGATGCTTTAGCAATTCCATCTTTATAATTGCATCAAGAAAAGGCTGCATTGACTCCATTATTGAAGTGGATGGCAATTGATCCATTTCAGAAAGAGAGGTAGCAGCTTGCTGCAGGTATAGCACATATTACTAGCAAGCAACAAATAAGAAAATAAAATTATGCCCTATAAAGAAAATACAAGCAAGGGTGCGAACGAATATTTTCCATGGTACTAAAAGTCCAGTTTTACAAAGAATGCATACCAACAATCTGAATGTACATATTGTAACAGATTGGCCTGTACACAACACAAATTTCATAAGACAAGCAGCATAACAGTACCAGACCACAAAGTAAATATCAGTAAGAGGAATGCTTAGTTTGGGCAGTAACTGATAGCAGTATCTCTGAGTCACAAAAAAGTAGTTTCAACATAGTTCTAGCAACTTCAGCTCATACAGAAACTCCATAGAGCTTATGTAAGTTCTATGTATCTAAGCAATTAACATACATGGAAAGAATAAAAAGAGAATGGCAAATATCATCAAAACTGGAGTGAGTAATTACAAAGGGGAAATATCATTTTTCCTCTGTTACAGCTCTTCTTCTGCTCCGTAGTCGTGAAATTAAACAGCAGAATGAGAGGGCCAAAATTCAGGCAGAGAAACAGTTAAAGGGTCGATTTTTAGCATTGTTTTCGTTGTTCTTGTTTCCAAGAAAGCTTTTGTCCACCCAATATAAATGGCAAAAGTTGCAATCATCAAGTTCTAGGTAACCTTTAAGCTTATTAAATAGCATATGATCATCTTGAGATTATGACTTCTATACACTTAAAAGATTGAATTAGACCAATTCTTCAAGTAATTCATCAAGAACCTAAGATCCCTACTATTAATGTCAAAATTACAATGGCAGTAATGTTTAATTTTTTTCAAGACTGCTAAAGCAAAATTCCTGCCAACACGCTGCCCCCAAAAGGAAAATAGAAAATAGATCCATTTGGAAAAGGAAACTAAAAACTGCAACGACAAAGGGTACAACTCAATAAAACTAATCATTAGCTGTTACATGAAAGGACATTGGAATCGGCCCACAAGCCAGAATTATCTCATGCACATCTGATGGCATCTTCTATGACACAAAGGTCTTTTGGTTGTGCCCAGAGAAACTCATAAACACTATTCACTCAAATAAAGTGCAATAATATATATGAAACCTATAACTTTTGATGAATCAGGTCCCCAAGCCAGGATGAAAGGACAGCATTACTTTTTGTGGGTCGAAGGGCTAGCACAACTTAATCCAACTAACCTAAACTCTAAACTGTTACATTGTCATGCAGGCCATGCCCATAAACTGAAAGGTCAACCGTCATAAGAAAATTAAAGACAAGGGCCTCTAGTGAAAATCAATATGAATGAGTAAAATCACGGACAAGATCTTCAGAATTAAAAGTAGAATATCAGTCAAAAATTGGAGTTCAGAGCCATTTTTTCTATTGCTTGAAGCCAGAGAGAACCAAAAGCCTTCAAATGATGGACATTCATTATTTAACTAGCCTAAGAATGTTTTACACCCGAGCTCAATGTTTATTGGCATGCACTTGGTTCACTAAAGGTCCATAATTTAATCCTCAGGAACATATACCCTAGGCTCTAATTACAATATATACAACCGAAACAAATAAACAGAGACACACTATGCAATGAGCATAAAATAAACAAAGAATTAACAACATCTACATTGTACTCAAGTAAAGTAAAAAAGAAGAATTATTCAGAAACAATACATCATAGAACAAAAGGGAAGCCAACAAACCATAATTGAACCTGATTCCCAAAGAAAAAACGCTCCAGGACCACAAACACTACAGAAAACAAACTTTCTAGTCTAAAGAAAGCAAATTCACATACTAAACCTGAGAAAGTCTTAACATTTAAGCTCCCTTAGAACCCTAAGAATCTTCTTAAACCCGAAGCTAACTCAATTTAACCGAACCAAACACCGCAAGAAATTCTCTGTCACACACAAACACATAGCAACAGCAAAAGAAACGACAAGAAGAAGAAAAAGAAGGAAACACCAAAATTCCACCTCTTTTCACTCTCTTTGAAAGCAAACAGAGAGAATAACAGAATTAACTAACCAGACCCCAAGAAAGGAAAGAAAAAAGTTGCAAATTCAACATAACAAATGCACACCTCAAGGAGCTTAAGGAGCTCATCTTTGGAAGAGGGAAGGTTCTCGAGGAGCTTGGATCCCACCTCCATGAGTTGCTGTTGAACCTTCTCCTCCATGTTTCTAATTATAACTACTCTTTCAAATACGACCTCGTTCAGAAGCTTCGAAGCACGAGCTTGCTCATGGACTCCAATCCAACATAATAGGGTTGGTTAAGTACGCGAGGAAGAAGATGTGATTTCG
>JANIJF010000209.1:8502502-8521749 GCA_024520955.1 Erythroxylum bequaertii | reverse complement strand
GATTATTTTTTTATGCTTAATTAACTTATGTTTTTATACTTTTTGTATTTTTACGTGTTGAGTCAAAGTCGAATTCTTTGTTACTTCATTGCTCTCTTATCTTCGTGTTTTTTTACAATTTTTTATGCTTTATTACTCTCTTATTATTATTGGTGTTTTTCTATAAATAAAGAGATGATATAGTTTTAAAATATATTTTATTTTTAAAAGTCAAATTATATATTTTTTTTATTTTTTTATTATATTTTACTTAAAGCAAACTATTATGATGAAATGATCATTTAATAAGAAGAGAATTTTTCAAAAAAATATTGATTTTAATAAAACCCTAAATATAAAACAACAGGAAATTCCATTTTTGTAGATTTAAATTTGTAAAATTTTTTAAAACAAAATTTAATAGTTTAAGTAAGTTGAAATATAAGTCGATACCTATGATAACTTTTCCATTCGTGAGAGTAATTAAGAGGGTACCAATTACGGCATTATGTCGCTATTGTTGAAATTTCTTTTCTTCCATTTAATGTTAAGCCCATCCGAACGACGCTTATATAGAGATGTGTACATCAAGACTTGGAGCCGCTGAAATCCTCTGCTCCCTTATTTTGGCTCTATTTTGTTTCCTTTTGATTCAAGCCATCTATTTATATAGAGGCCTATATAAATGAATGACTTGGATCAAAAGAAGACAGGATAAGGTTAGAATAAGGAGCCAGACGATCACACCCCAACTTGGAGGAGAATTCCAGATTTACATATTATTCCGCAGAAGTAGATTTTAAACTACATTAGTCCAAGATCCTTGAATTAATTCTTTATTAGTAATTCAATTTAGAATTTTCTTTTAAATAGGTGATGCTTTATAGGTATATCTAATTTTAAAATATGATATTGTTAAAATGTGAATAAAATTAAAAATTGCACAAATATGTATGAATTTCAATCAAAAGTTCAAAGTCTAATGGATCATTTTTGGAAAACTAGGTTTATTTTTGATAGAGTTTGAGATTGAAGTTATTATTATAAAAAAAAGAAGAAGAAGAAAATGAGGAGATGAAAGTACAGAAAATAGACATGAGATCAAATGGGACAGGTCTTGTCTTAACCAAAATTTGCTCAACAAAAACTAAAGATTCTTCCGACCAAACTTCACGAACTGATTCACAGGAAGGGGGAAAAAAAAGGAAAGAAAGGACTTTGTCAAATGATGACGTGACCACCATCCCTTCAGTCTTTCGATACAAACGTCACAGTTCTCCACTTTCTTTTCATATTCATTACTCAATTGGCCCACCACCATCATCACAGCCACCACCACCACCACCACCATCTCATCACATCTCGTCCCATCTTAACCTTCCTTACAAACTCAATCCCCAATCTTCCCAAGTCATTGGGGAAGAGTTCCCCTCTGGCCCATTTGTGTTTCTTTTCTTTTTTTTTTCTCCCTACTTTTTTATACTAATTTTGTTGTTTATTATTGATTTTCCATCCCTTCAGTGAAGGTTCTTGCATTTACTATAGATATGGATTTCTCATAGACAACGCACTTCCAATCTCTTTCAACAGGCTGCAAAGCTAGAATCTTTGAGCCCAACTGCTTGTTGTGTTGCTTTAAAATGGAAAAAGTTTTCGTCTTTGGGGAATAAAATCATGAAAGTTTTGTATTTGGATGCCATGCAAGTTAGTGGAGGGTTTGATAGATATTGGTTTTAAAGTGATCAATAGGAATATAATATAATGGGAAATGTTAATGGGAGAGAAGATGACGGAGGTGATAGCCCATTAGGTGGTGGAGGTGAAGGTGAAAGAGGGAGCATTAGCAGTGAGGGAATGGTTGCATCTGATGAGACCCATGTTAGCTTCAGACCTCCTCCTCCTGAGTTGATTGGTCAGTCACCTCCTCATAGCCCAAGAGCCACTCACTCACCACTCATGTTCACTCCTCAGGTTTGAATCCCATTTGCTCTTCATGATGTTTTAATTTGTTCTTTTTTGTGTTCTTTTTTTTGGTAAGGATGATAAGTGTTGGAATCCTGTTTTTGGTATTTGGATTTGGGCTTGGATTGATTTTAATTTTTGTTTGGAATTCACATGTGGGTATTGGTGAATTTGATGATGTCAACTGGAGTTATGTTTCATGTGAGATTACGTACATTAACTTGAAGAATCTGATATCTAATATCTTTTCCTGGTTTGAGGGATCTCGATATGATGCAGAAAAGACAGTATGGCTAAATCCATTTAATTGAAGTTGAAAACTTTTAGAATTGTGTCCAAGGCTTCGGATTTGTGAACTCCCTCCTTTCCTGGCAATTTCATGTGCAAATCCGGGGAGAAGGACTTCTTTTTACTTGTTTCTGAATACGCTGATATGTGTGTAATGCTACACTATTGGGGGTAGGGAATTGGTGAGTAGAACTGAAATATGGTTTTACAACGCTAATGTTCCGGAATCAAGATCATGGTCTGAAATTTGATACAATTCATGTCGAGTAAATTGTGCCACATCTTGGTAAAGGCCAATATGGTGTAGCAATTTTGCCTTCCCTTCATGTTAGTTTTATGAAAGATTCTCTAAGTCAATCATTACAGCAGATAACTATTCTTTGTTCGAGTTGTTTCTTTAGATTTCTTGTCTTACCTGAAAATGCTAGACTTGGATTTCTCATTGAGTTTGTTCTCCAGATGCCTGTGGTTCCACTGCAAAGGCCTGATGAGATTCAAATTCCTAGTCCTTCATGGATGCAAACTGCTATGGGGAATGAAGAAATGTGCAATGAACCAGGAATCCCAACAATGATTACGTGGAGCTACGGTGGCAATGAAGTAGCTGTGGAGGGATCCTGGGATAACTGGCGAACAAGGTTTCTGAAAATTGGATGCCTTTTATCCTTTTTCTATCATAATCTCTTTAGGTCTGCAATCTGACACATATTGCTTCACTTTGATGATCAGAGTTCATTTGCAGAGGTCTGGTAAAGACTACAGTATATTGAAAGTACTGCCATCAGGAGTCTACCAATACAAGTTTGTTGTTGATGGGCAGTGGAGGTATGCCCCTGACTTGCCCTGGGCTCAAGATGATACTGGCAATGCTTACAACATTTTGGATTTACAGGTAAATACTGTTTTAACATTTGACATCTTGTAATGTGATAGAGATTCTTAAGAATCAAACTTTTCCACTCAGGCATATGTTGCGGAGTAGGACTACCACTATGATCTTCATTACTGCTTGTTTTATTTACTTTATAAATTTTTGTAGACATGCTTTAGAAACTATAGAGAACTTAGACTCATTTGAACATAATATTGCCTTCATTTCAACAATTGGGATGTGCCTGAACATATTTATTGTCTACAAGAGAATTCCATAAATTGTCTGTAGTGAAATTTCATTGTGCCTGAACATATTTATTGCCTACAAGAGAATTCCGTAAATTGTCTGTAGTGAAATTTCATGCATAGAACTTTACAAATGGCTTAACTGTATGAAATCAGGCTGCTGGTAAAATTTTCTGTCTGTCATTGGCCAAGCTTATGCTTCCATTTGATCATTACCTTGGTTGTGATATCTTTGGGCCTTTTTTCCTTGTTTGTTGAGGTCCAAGTTTCATAGCAGGTAAGAAGAAAAATATTTGTTGAGAGTAATGAACCTGTGAAATTGAGGTCTCAATAGAAGTTTAACAATTTGATTTTATTTATAATGAAGTTGTTTAATGTTCCACAATTTCTTTTATCTAAAAACTAAACTAGGAGTGATGAGCTGAAAAAACAGCTAAATTGAAACAAATAAAGACCTACTCTTAGGTGGTCGAATTCCAACAGGAAAGGTATGCTATTGCAAGTGCAAGACATGCCTTTGTCTTCACACAATTTAGAATCTCATAAATTTTATTGAAAGAAAAATATCGAAACATGTATTTTTCCCGTATCGGCTACATTAATTCGGTTTAGCGAGGACAGATCAGCAGAAATACCTTGGTTTACCTTAACTTTCTTCATTAGGTTCCAATATGCCTATTGGTTTCAGTCAAGTTTTTCTTAATGTTCAATAGTCTTATGTGAGAAAGATTCCATGTACTGCCTTCAACCTAAGTAAGTGCTTATAGCAATTTTACATGGCTAGCTGACCTCCTTTTGGTACTGCGACTGTTGGTTCATATGGATGAAACTTAGACTTGTAATCTTGGTGTTGTCTTCTGTGTTAGCTTCCTAGGGCCATTTTCTTTGCTATTTGAATAAATTGTTCTGAGCAGTTTTAACAAATTTCTCCTCATATTGTTTTACACTTCCGGAATGATAAATGTAGTAATTTCTCTGGGTTTATGAAAAATGTATGGGGACAGACAAAAGGAGTGCCAACATGCGCTGCACTTACTTGACTTGTTCATATCATTGCCAAGAAACATTCACAATCAATAAGCTAAAATCTTGTGATGAACTACTCTTGCTATAAAGCCGGTCCTTGATTTCTTATAAGATATTAATAATGGCAATTAGATGACCAAAAATTATTTCTGAGTTTGTCTACACAATTAAGAATTGTGGCTTTTTATAAATGTAGACTGACTATTTTGTGATATGAACTGCATGCTTGCGTGCAACGTAAGCACTTCTATCTTGATTTCTTTATCGTATAATTTTTTATATCTGCATTTTACTCTGTAGCTATCTTTCAGTTCTGCAACAGTAATAATTGCATGACTGAATTAAACTGGGGATTATAAGGATTTCTGATGTCAAGAATGTTTTTTCTATTTGTTTGTGCACAGGATTATGTACCAGAAGACCTTGAAAGTGTTACAAGTTTCGAACCGCCTCAATCCCCTGATTCAAGCTACAATAACTTGCAACTTGGAAATGAAGATTTTGCAAAAGAGCCACCATTGGTTCCTCCACACTTGCAAATGACACTGCTTAATATGCCATCATCTGACATGGAGATTCCGCCTCCTTTCTCAAGACCTCAACATGTAGTACTTAATCATCTCTACATGCAAAAGGGGAGGGGTGGACCTGCCGTGGTGGCGCTTGGTTCAACACACCGGTTTTTAGCCAAGTATGTGACAGTGGTGCTCTACAAATCAATGCAGAGGTGAAATTTTACTGCAATCTGTTGCTTGCAGTGGCTGAGTAATTGTTGAAAGTAAAACCTGAATCGATAGCCTAAGCAAACGTAGGGTAGGAACTATCTGTATTTGACTTAATGCAAATACTTGATGGCTTTTGACTACCAAATCGACTTTTTACTCCCCTCGCATTCCGTTAGTCTTTTGCATCTAGAAACAATTGTTGGGAAGTCAAAGATGAAAATGCCAATATCGTAATATCTATAATGGAGTCTTCTCAATGGATTGAAAAAGAAGTCCTGACGTTGAAGTGGAGCTTGAGATGAAATCCTTTCAGTTGTCTAGGAATCCACTTGGCCTGGCAGAAAAGAGGCTACTTGCCATCAGGGCAATGCATTTCAACAGTGCCAGCACTTTTCATACCCTCAAGGACAATTTACATAGATGAGCTCAAGTTGATGCAAAATTCTAGTTTCAGGTATTTCCAAATTCAAATCCCTGTGATGCAGGTGGGTAGCATTTAGAAACAGGAAGCTGAAGTGCTCAATGGATAGATAAACAGGTTTCCTTTAATGCAAAATAACAAGCTCATTTGGTTTCTGAACTGGAACCCTCTAAAAAACCCCAAATTATTCATTCCTTGTCCCAAGAAGACAGAGAAGCAAGAGTAGGACCAAAAGCATGCGGTATCAAACTGTTTCACCATGACACTTTTCTATAGAAAGTGGATTGGAACTAGGCGAACTCCTCAAGGCGTCACCGCTTGAATATCCAGAGTGACTCAGCTTTCCTTCACCAGGTTCCTTAATCCTTGATCCAAGACAGAAGCTGGCAAATTTTCACAGTAACATTGTTAGTGAACCTACGTCATATCAGATGAAACAAGGAACGACCAACTCATTAACATAAAACTCATTCTTCTGCTTAGCTTCTTCGAGCTATCCACAACCATCAATTGGATTGGATGCTGACCGTTGTCTAACTCTGGAATGTTGGCCATGAAAAGACAAGGGGCTTGAGCAAAATCCAGTGAAGTAACTTGCATTCTCGTTTGATACAACTATAGCTGACTGCATGTGAGCAATTCAAGCAAACTGTTCATACATGAGCTTCAGAATAAGCTGTCCATAGTGGACATATGAGTTGTAGATATCATGGAAGAAAACACTGGACAAACATGAGGCACTTGAGCTTGAGCATTAGAAAAGGGGGATGCAGATGGTTTTCACAAATGCTTACAGTATTTTCCTGGGAATTTCGCCTGCTAGATAACTTGGAGATTGGCATAAACTGGCTTCTTCTTTCATTGATGAGAAGAACTGCACATTTGCAGGTAAAGAACAGAAGAAGACCCCCAAGAGAAAGCACCACAAAAAATTCAAGGATGATGGCTGCTCCAAGGGCTGCAAAACAGAACGATAAGCATATTAAAAAACAACAACAACATCTCAATAACAATCCCACCGAGAATGATAAGCATATTAATTTATAAATTTAGGCTAAAAGTAAAAATGTATTTCTGCGAAGTTAGAGGACTCCAATTTCTGGTTAGTCAAACTAATTACTTCAGTTTTCATGAAGAGATCTCGTGAAGGAACTAACATTCTGAACATATTTTAGTTTCTCTAATAGTAAAAACAAAATTTGTCTTTTCCTGAGGCAACAACTTACAATGAGCTGAGAATGAACTCATAGGCCTTTTCCTGATGAGAATTATATTAGCCTCAACATATAAAGGCATCGAGATCCTTTCAGCACAATCTGAATAGCACCCGTAGTGTCCCATGTCATTCAGTTTCACTGTCAAAACGTCATCATTTTCTCCACCCTGTGGACTCAAAAAGAAAAGGTTAAAGAAGAGTCGGAGATTATTGTATACTTAATTTTGCAGGCACTCCAGAAAGGAGATGGACAATTCTCATTACTGTAAATTAGATGAGCTTACTCACCTGATATGACAACTGTTGCAAGACACTGTTGCAAATATCAATCGTTCCTCGAAATCTGATTCCATTAGCTTTAACCTGGAAGTGTTTTGAGATGGTAACATATGTCTGAAGTAGTTGCCACTGATGACCTCTCAGCTTTAGTTCAGTTTTGCTTATTAGCTCAGCTGGTAGACTCGTTATCAAGTATCCATCATTGACTTCCACAGAAAATGTGACAATAAAGTTTGAATCTTTACCTGAAATATAATTATACCAGAAAAGAAAGTGTCTGAAATGGTCCTCCAAATCTATTAAAAGTTACAGATAAATTTATTCTTTCATCCCTCACAAAATTTACCTTTTATGAAACTGCAACATTCAAATAAAAAAGGGAACATGTAACTATTGTTTTTGTTCTAATCTGATTTATTTTGTTCATCAACTGTTAGAATCTGCACTTTATGCTCTCTCACAGAACTTGCGTTACTTGTCGTTAAACATGCTTAGCAATTAAGTGTTCTTGGCACGAACAGAACATTTCTAGTTCCTGCATCTACTGTGTAATAAATAAAATGTTGCTAGTACCGGGGAAGTTTAAAAGATCTGGATCTCCAACAGAAACCTTGAGATTGTCTCCATCTTTGTCAAATATTTGCTGTTGATCATCCCCATTATTCCTCAGCAGAATAAGTTTTGGGACATTAATGAAAGGAGGATCATTAATAGGTTCCACATAAACTGGAACATCCAAGTTATTTTTACCATTCGTGTTGCTTGCAGAAATTCTAATAACATCCTCTCCACTGAAGTTATCATTTCTGATTAAAATAAGGAACAAAATTAACTGTAAGCAAGATACTTGAACATCAATCTTATAGTGTTCACAAGAACAACTGAGATGAATCCTCAGCATGTGTTAGTTCACATATCCATCAAGCTACTTGAACATTAACATTATAATGCGCAATTGCAAATTTTAACGGCAAATTAGATAATAAAATTGCAAATAACAGAGGGAAAAGATAAAACAAAAGTGCTTCACTACTTAATCTTTCAGCGGATACTTCTTGATCTTAATCAATGTTAAGTAAAATTATGTTTCTGGGACAAGCACGTTGGACTATTGTAAGATTTCAGATTGCATATGTTGATGAATGTACCATGAAGCAAACTAAACATATATACATATAAGAATCTATGTAATGAATAAGAGAAGATTATGATTCAGTAAATGGTACCCCAGGTATTGAACTGACTGAAGAGCTAGATTGATTGCTTCTATGCAGCCCTCTAAGACCAAACCTTTTCCCTGATCACCCCCTTTCTTTACAGAAAATTTACTCCAAATGGGCTGCCAGAACTGCATCAGCATAGGAGACAAAAAGAGAGTTCCTGATTGCGCACTGAGAGTAACAAATATGTTCTCAGTTGGATCAGAATATCTCATCTCAAATCCAGGAAAGCCTCTGTAATCATCAATTGTAGTGATAGCTAAGGTACAATTATCATGGAACAAAAATATGGACATCAAACAAACCTTCAATGACATTTTGTACCTTACCCGAATCTGGGACTTAACAAATCTTCAGCTGCTTGCAACTGACTTGGGAAGGAAATGAAACGAGGGGGGATATTCTGAACAGAAATGTTTACAACTGCAGAAGCAAGATTGTCATTTATGTCGGATATTGTATACATGAAAGAATCATTTCCATAGTAATCCAAGTATGGAGTGTATCTAAAGAGTTGTCCACACTGTAGAAGTGAACCACGATCCGGCTGGCAGATATAATGCATAAAAAAAAGTTAGTTTTTGAAGGAAAGTCTTCTACGGAAATGTTCACAGACAAGAAAAAAAAATGTTGCATTTCTAAATTTGTGAATGGATATCAAATTATGCAGCCATACATGTCAAAGAAACAGAAACTTGTGAATAACTGCATAGGTGAATGTTGAAACAGACAATCTGTGAATGGATATCAACTTATGTAGCCATACATGTCAAAGAAACAGAACTTGTGAATAACTGCATAGGTGAATGTTGAAGTAGACAGTCAGAATTTTTTCTTACTTCAGAGAACTCAACAATACTAGCATTGTTGCCAGCAAAGTAGTCATTTGATAGAACATCAAAAGCAATGGACTCATCCTCCCAAACCGAGATCATATCATCGTAGGCTTTAGGAAAATATTCACCTGGGAGACATTAAATGAAGCAGTTACATTATCAAAATGAACCCAACCATAGAAGAGCAGCATAGCAAAATTATTTGTTCAAAGGACAAAGAACATTTCCAGAAAGGACCTGAGCATATGCTCTGAAAGCCCTCAGATTCATCCCGTAGCATTAAGAAGTTCGACACTAAAGGACAGTTAAACTAAGATGATAGCTTCAGGCTTCAGAATACGTAATGTGATTCTGACCAACCTCGGGTAATTTCTTATGACAATATAAGCTTCGGCAGCATGCTACATGACCCTTCATAGTTGATACACAACCTAAGTAATATCTCCTTTTCTCGTTCTTTCATTACTTTTCATACTTATTTGTTACTGAAATCTGTTTCATAAGAATCATTGCTTTACTATTGGCCATGGAATCTTCAGAATTCAAGAAATTGTCAAACAATGTGCATCAAGTCTCTTTCTGAGATAATACTAAAACTAACTAGCATAAGAAACAGGAAATGCAACTGGAAGTGGATGCACAGCATTGGCAAATGTTAAGAATTCAAGAATCTCTCCTTTTTTTTCTCCTTAACATGATAGCTCGTCAACAAAGCAATGAAGGAGCAGAAAAAATCAAGTAGAAACATTAAATTGGACCAAGTACCAAATACAATAATGGCCGTTTCAATATCAATTGTGAACATCTGATGCTTGTTAAGGAATTAAAGAAATGATATCTTGCATTTTGATACTAAAAGAATATTTAACATTATCTTGTACGAGCTAGTTGTTTAAGCAGTCTAAATCCGCAAACTTGTTAGCAATTACAAGAAGGATAAGCCAGCTTTCCTTGATATACAAAATTTTGTTATGAATTTGTTCGTATCTTTGCTTACCACTGTAGGCATTTACCCCAAAAGGGCAGGGTGAGAAGCGCATGCCATCAAATGAAACACACATTTCATAAGTTCCAACTTCCTTGACCACATAATTACAGGAGTATGAACCATCATTGTTGTCAATAAACGTTCCACTTGCAAAGCCAGACTTGTTAACCGAAGCAATCTCTAGTTTCAGCCTCTGTTGCTGGGTAGAAACTGGATTAACAAATGAATCCATTAGCTGCACTACTATTTCATTCTCAACCAGCTTTGGAACCTTTGAAGCAAATCGCCTAACTTCTGACAGAGATATGTTAACCTCACCTGGAAACATGGGGACAAATCAGTCTTGAAAATAACTGGAAAAGAGAAGTAAACAGAAGTACCTATATATCTGGAAACATGGCGGCAAAACAATCCTGAAAATAACTGAAAAAAGAAGTAAACTGACGCACCTATCTATCAGCATTCGCACGAGCACTTCAAAAAATGTAAAATGCAAATCTGAACTACTGTAGGTTAATATCTCTCAATATGCTAGCTCAGTCATTCGATTATTCAGATGAAGTTTGAGATGTAATTAAGAATCAGATACAATATCAATATCTGAAAAAAGGAAAAATAAAAAAGAAGGATTGCATATTCCATATTGTTTTAAGTAACTAAGAAGAAGGAACATGTGGAAAATTGGAAACATTCTGTAGAAATTAAGATGAATACCTTCTTTCACTTCCTTTCTGAAAGGATGACCTCCATTCAGAACAATATTTCCGCATAATACATAGATTTCATAGATCCCACTCTTCTCAGGAGTATAAAGTACATTGAAAGCATTGGCAAGAAGCTGTGGATTTCCATCAGACTGAATGGAGAAAGGGAAAGATCAGAACCTGAAAGGACACATACAAAGGACTTGTCACCGTGTTGCTTACACGAGGAAGCGGTGCAGGAGCAGTTTCTGATTGGCTGATTGAATTACGTGTCCTATCTTGAGTAGGTCCAGTACCTATGCCATAGATCATGGTTCTTTTCAAACAACAACTAATGCAATCAATGTAAAAGATTCCATTCAGTTCCATTACCATTGATGATCGGGTGGATGCTTGGCTGTACAAAGTATGAAACAAGCTCCTTGACTATCTGAACTTCTATGCTAGCTACTTCAACAAAGGTTGGATACTGAAAAATGTCATTCAAATAAACTAAAAGCTGTACAGTTTCACCAGCAACTGAATCATTTAAGCCTGATCCATTGACAATGCTTGCTGATCCATCGCAATAACCTATTGATTTAAGGCATACAAAAATAAATGTTATCAGAAAGAAGTACCAGCAAGTTATGCATAGGTTTAAACAAGCAATAAATAAACATATATTTCAAGTAGTGCAAGGTAAACTAGACAATACTAACCTATAAAAACAGTATATGCTAATGGCATATTGGAGATACTCATGTTATGCTGCGAATCTGATATAGTGAGCAAGAAGTTTCCGGGTTCTAACAGACTGAAAGACAATAACTGAATCCCTGGATCCACTTCATTAAACATTAAATCAGAAACTGGTATAGACAGATTTGTCTCCTTTTGAACAACATCAGCATCAAATTCATATAATCCTGGAACAAGGTTCCCATATTGATCCTGCTGGTGTATAAAAATCTGCATCTTAGAATATATCTGCCATCTGGTGGTTTTAAACTTCCATTTTGCAAGGCAATTCGAAACATCCAGAGGTCCTGACAAAGACATGATGACAGGATATGTAAATGGGACTCTGAATCCCACATAGGGAAGCACTTCCAACATAGGAAGTAGAGCTGAAATGAGTTCTTATAAAATACTTTGGCTTTATTTGAAAATTTTACGAAACTTAAGATTAAGATTGATGCAACTAGATGCTATGAGCTAATAAAGGCTACTGCATGTAACCTGAGTAGACGATGAATGGAAGTGGAGAACCATTCAAAGAATGGTTTCCTCCATTTACGGACAACAAAAGATTTCCGGCTTTTGCTGCAATGAATTCGATTACAATGTTACCAAGTTCATTCCAACCCATATGAGTGACATTCGGTACATCAGCAGAAGAACCATTTGCAAAAACTGCTGAAACCGTGAAAT
Organism: Erythroxylum bequaertii; assembly: GCA_024520955.1. NCBI lineage: Eukaryota > Viridiplantae > Streptophyta > Magnoliopsida > Malpighiales > Erythroxylaceae > Erythroxylum > Erythroxylum bequaertii. The sequence goes on along the minus strand of JANIJF010000209.1, from coordinate 8,509,573 downwards.
TGTAAGCGTTTAGATCTTCCCAGCTTGAAGAAACGTTATTCCCAAATGCATCTCTAGGAGCAATCACCACTGTGGCTTTGTCACCGGCTTCAAACTGATTCATTAGACCCAGCCAGTAAGCAATGCAGACCGATGGATGTATTCTCCCTTTAAGACAAAGGCAATCAGAACAACACAAATCACACTCATATACGAAAGTAAGAACATCAATTAGTTCCGTTCCTGTAAATTATGAACTGCTTCCGAAAGTGTAAATTCAACCTGGAATTACTTGGAAGTGGAGAGATGAATCAAATACTTTGAAGAGGTCATCATTGATGAGCACATTAAATATCCCAACTCTGATTGGAGTGAAGAGAATTCTCCACTGGCTAGTGTCCCTTGCAGTATCTAGGAACACCCCAGAAATGAAAGAACTGTTTCCTATCTTCTCATTGACTGTGATTGTAGGCCTGAAATCACTTTTTCCAAGCAAAGCATTTTCGAATGTTCCCAACACTTTGATACTTATGGTCGCACTTTCTCCAGCTCGGAATGTGTTGTTATCGTTCAACCAACTGAAAGCAAATTTGGGCACTTCTGCTCCAACTTCACAATCAACAACTAAAGAGAATCAATCAAATCTCCATATCATATTAACTACAAGGACAGAAGATCATAAACTGTGAAGAAAAAGGAAAAGGATTTTGATGAATACCTGAACTTGGAGATTGATAAACAAAAGCTACAAGGAAAACGAAACACACAAACGAAGTGGATGGGGCACTTTTGAAGTTGAACGCCATCATTTGATCAAAACAACTCCACTTCTGCCTCGTTCAAAGGTAGTAGCTTTTTGTCTTCTTCCATTTTCGTGGGAGCAGTTGCTCCTGACCGTTAATTACGGTTGAGGAAAGTAGCATCAGTAGTTACCAATTTGATTCCGGCCATGAACCGCCGTCGTATTAAGTCTCAAAGCAAAACTTTATGCGGTTTCCTAGTGTTTTTAAAGGGACCTTATATTTTGACTATTTGTAAAATATACCCTTTAGATAGTACTTTATTGAATTTTTATTTGATAAAGTTATGATTATTACTATTATAAATAAATAAAAATCAAAATTATTATTTCAACATAAATAATTTAAAAAATTCAACTAGAAATTTAAAATTAAAAAGGCCTATTTGATGTATTATCAAATTAGAAAAATCTTTTGATTCAATTGAAATCATAAAAAATATAGTGAAATTATAAGAAGTATATTATTATTTATTAGATAGCATTTCTGATTATATCTATGTAAAATAAATTAGGGATGACAATGAGTCAGGTTGAGTTAGAATGGCTTGGCTTAACTTATTATTTTTTAAAAAAATTTAAAAACGACATCATTTTATCATTGTCTGTCGGGCCTTGGGCCGAGCCGGGCCCGAGTCCAGTTGTCAAGCCTAAACAAAAGAGATCAATTGATCCATATGAAGAGGTTTGTCTTAATCAATAGGAACATTTTGAGAGTTTTCATTTCATCTTAAAGCTAAAAATATTATAACAGTATTCTCCTATAACATTTATGATGAAATGAGAGAAAGCTTGAACTTCTTGCCTGAGCTTTATCCTAACTCGGCAATAATAACAATAACAACATCCAATTAGAGCTGCGCTAAAATGCGGGTCTTGATTTTAACTCAATAATAATAACAATAACATTTAATAAGAGTCTCGCTAAAATGCGGGATCTGAAGAAATCCAATAATGCGTCTTATTCTTATGGACAAATAAAACCAAAAGATGCAACTAGTCTCACAAAGGCCATCACAATTGCACTTAAATTTACAAGTATACACAAAGGAAAGCAAATTGGTTATTTTAGTGCTCACTAATCTCCACTCCTACTGTATTTGCACTTCCAATATCAACTCTAAACCAGCTCTAGCATGTCCAGTTTTATGGCTATGTAAAGACAGGACATCCATCAACCTTGATACCTGGTGCGGTTGGACAGGCTGCAAGAGGGCAGTGATCAAGCTGAGTTCCCCACCATTTTAAATTTACACCTTCGTTTTGCAGAGCAAAGAACAAGAGAACACCCATGAAAGCTGTCCCAGCGTCCAATGCTGCTGACAGAACGTAATTGTATTTCTGCCACCAGCGCTTGTTGAATCGGAAAACGAAGTAGTTGAAGATGGTGCCGGTGATGAGCCAGCTTGCTATGTTGGTTGGAGTTGCAGGTGGCATTCCAGCAAAGCCATAAGATATGACTGGTATGTTTATCAATGGAATCCATTTCTTTTCTGGGAATATTTTGCTCAATATCCAAACAGGGACTGGCAAGAAAGCTCCAATGAGGAACAGCCATACCAAATTTCGGTACAATCCTCCAGGTCCGAAGAGCCGCCTTGGTCCAATCAGGCCCCAAATTACAGAAGCATCAAAGGTGACTCGGTATTTGGGACAGGTCCATGGACTATCAGGATGAAGATTTTCAACATCACATATGTTATCAATGTTATCCAACATCCACCAAGCAACTGCAAGATTGACTACACCAGCAACTAAAGTTCCTACCAACTACAAAAAACAATAACCAGATCTTCAGCATAACACTCTGCAAGAGCAGAGGTAGCAATTGCTAAAGTGGATATGAGTTCCTTAGTTGTAATACCTGAGCTACATACATGCACCGAGGTGGGATTTTCATGTAATGCCCAAGTTTCAGATCAGATAAAAAAGAGAGAGCATGGATTGTGCTGATTCGTCCATAAATTTTGAAAAGCAAGCTCGCAATAGGTCTTCCTGGTAGGATGTACCCGATAATAAACTGTGCTATTATGTCATATCCAGGTTGCTGCAATATAAATACAGGAACATTCTGAGTTCCAATATGCACTCAGTTTCTCGTTTAAGGTCTAAATCAATAGTTACATTGGCTGTATTACCTGGTTCGTAGTTGCCTGAATGACTCCAATAGGAAGTGTAACAACCCAAGCCAATGCAAATGCAAATATCATACCCCACCATGGCAACTGCTCATCCTCTTTCCATACAAAAGACATTAGTAAAGACGAGGCAACACTCCCTATCAGTAGAATGTAGAACCACCATTCAGGCACTTGCTTGTAATTTCTCATTAGTTTTGCATGAACATCCAATTTCACGTTCTTCATTGCTGATCTGCTTTGCCTCCACATGTCTCTGGACAGCAGAAAATTAAACAAAGGTATCTTAGATCAGCATTCCAATCAGAAGGCAATATAAATTGATTAAACATTGGAACTTTTGAACAAGTTGCTGCAAATGAAACTAAACTTAGAAGGCAGCTTACCTTCCATGAAAGAGTGCCACATGAGTTAGCGTTGCTGTAAATCTTGCAAACCCCGATCCAATTGACAATGCAAACAGAGGGCTAAGATACAGCTTGCTGTAACTATTATAAGCAGTAATATCGAGTTCATAATTTGGATTTAAGATCTTGGTGGTATCATATTTCTGGCCAGTAGAAGTGAAGAGTTGGTTGGAAAAAATAGGAAACTTCCTGGTATCAAAAGTGTTGAACTTCCAATAACAGATAGGGACTATTATGTAGATGAACAAGATAAATCCAACCCCAACATTAAGAATGGAATGCCATGGTGTCACAAGGGGGCTGCCATGATAAGCAGAAATTCCAGCCCAATCAAGGGTAAATGCACCAACCCCTAATCCATGGTAACCTGAACCTACTTGTTGAGCTGTGATACTGTGAGGCCACACCCAGCAGACCCATGAGAAAAATGTCAGGATTGGGAACAAGTAGCCAGGAAATGCATAATAGATAAAGCTTGCTGCCATGACAACCACGAAAAATCGCATACGACTCATGCTTTTCTTGTTGGATTCCTTTTCATGAAGTGCTCTGTAGAAACAAATTTTCCAAAATGAGTTCTCTAGCAGACAGAAATGTTTTGTTGAACGTTCGTATGTAGCAAATATAAACTTCATCTGTAATAAGTTCTTTATGTGTGCAAGTAATTCTGCATGATTCATTGCCTTCATGAATCTAACTAAAAAAGGTTTCCTAGCAACCAATAGCAAATTAAGAGAGTATGACATAGTTTTTAGTTGCAGTGACTGCCAAATGCCCCCTCAATGGAATAACTGAAAGCAAACCTCGAAATAAATTCTCAGCAGAAGGACATGACAATTCATGCAAAGAAAACAACCTTTTAACATCACTACCTTACACATTTCCCATACTTTAGCTCTTTTGAATTCCAACCACTTGAATCTCAACTTTGAAATTCAAAGGTTCTTGCTTGAAGAAAAATTAAGAAATATATATATATATATATATTGTTTCTAAACTTTGAAATGGGGAACATACACCAGGTAACCAGTTTTCTAAAAATTCCAAACTCGTTAAGCAATTGTTTTGATAATCTTATTATGTGTACTGGACGACTCTTTTTATTATGTTTCTTCAACAAACGAAACAAAATATAAAATTGAGCAGTCAATGAGTGCTCTCATTAATTATCTTTAACCAAACAGTTCGTGGAAAAACTTGAAAGCCGGGCAAAGGTTTAGAAGGTAAAGTAGGAAAGAATTAGAAGCCAGACCTGAACAGAGAAACCTGAGCCACGTTTGAAGGCCACCACATTTCGACAGGATCAACCAGGTACCTCCTCAGCATACCAGCCCATCCATAGCCTAATATCTGCATTAATATAGCCAAATATGAAAAGGAAAGGTTACTGAAACTAGTTCTAATATTAAGTTCGTGCAGAGAAGTCTTTACACATAAGACGTGAGAGAACAAAATGACAAGAAATAAGGAAAAGGTCCAGCCTTCACAATCCAAAGAACAACTTAAAAAATTCAACAGAAATAGAACAACTTTTTCATCCAAAATGTCATCTTTTAGCATCATTCAAGTGTTTCGTAAGATTGGGAAATTAATATTATATTTAATTGAAGTAAATTGCATAGTGATCAACTTGATTTGCTCTTCAGAAACAAATCAGTAACCTCAGCAGTTTAAAAAGAGTAACACAAACCAAACCAATTTCATTTAAAAGATCTAAACTTTATCAATCCTTAAACAATCGGTGCCAAGTGCCAACACAAATTCAACGTCACTCAGCAACAGTCAAACCATAAAAGGATTTGAAGGGGAAGAAAAAACATAACTGTAATTTCTTACCTGAGTAGTTAAGATTATGAAAATCCCACAAATGAAACTGAGGCTCTGCTTATAGTAAGCCTTCATGACAGTAATGGCACCAATAGAGTAGGCATCACCCCCACCATAAGACACTCCACAGTTAGCAAAGATAGTGATGATCACATGCTCTTTGATATTAAACTGTCCAGGATTCAAAGTAAACCCCCAACCGAAGATCTTATACTGTGTAGTGGGCAAAACCCTGGCCAAAAACTTGCCAATTGGCAAGACTGCAATCTGCATTAGAATGGCTGAGATGGTGAGAGGCTGAGTGCGGTAAGTGAAAAAAGTGTTGAGGAAGATTAGGACTATGCATGAAGCAAAACCCAGAAACCATGCACGAAATGTCAACACTGGTATTGTTGGATCATCAGTTTCAGGCACAACTAGTGCTACTTCTTCTACAGGGCATCTCTCATTTTCTTCTGCAGTATCAAGTCTGGCCTTTTCTGCGTCTACACCTCCATAGCTCTGGTCCATGGTAGCCATTGACACAAAAGAGAGAGCTTGCTCAAAGATCCTCTCTTATCTGTGATCTGGGAGACTAAAATACGTGCAAGTGAGTGAGTGTGTGTGCGAAGTACTTTGAAGTGTGTAATATACCGACAAAGGTCACTGCTTGTCTAGAGAAGCGTGAAGGAGGAACAATACATAGGAGGATTAGGTGGGCATTAGTTTAGTTCCATGACAGCAACACCCTTCGAGAGGAGGATTTTTGTTCTTCTTCACAGTTAGACCTGGGAAAACTCTCCGATCCAATGGCTTCTCCTGAGAGTCACGTGCTACATTAGGACTGACAGACTTTTGTCTCGTTGTTACCAAAAGCCACGCGGCATTCAACATGTCTTTCTTTTGCAATGGGCCCACAAATGGGTTGCCACGCTGGATAGTTAGGCCCCGCCCTAGTGGAAGAAAGTGGCCACGTAGGACAAAAGCTCGTGTGCCACTCATGTTGTCTAGGTAAAGGATTCGAGCAAAGTGGATGAAGTCGTATGTCGTTGAATTTGAATAGTTTAGACTTAAATTTAATTAAAAATATTATTTTTTATTTTAAAAAAATTATTTTAAAATTGATGAAATCCTCTGTCCCATTGCCATTCATAAACATAGAGACTGCTATTTTCTTACCATATGTATCTTCGACTTAGAGATATACTCTAATTTGATTTATATACTAATATTAAAAAAGTTCATTAATGACGTTTCAATTAAATTGTTGCGAAATTTCAAAGTTATTTCAATTTTGGTGAACGATTATTTAGTCAAATATATGCTAAATACAACAGGCATAGTCGGAGACACGGAGTTAGTTGGGCTCAGTGCATTATTGGGCCTCCTAAAATTAATAAATATTAAGTATTTTTAATTTTTAATTATATATATATACACAAGGATAGAGTTAGTTGGAACCCAGTGGTACATTGAGTCCTCAAAATTTTAAAACTTAAATATTTTGACCTTTCTATTTTAAATTCTTGACTCCGTCACTGATAACAGATGCATTCACCAACATCACACAACCAAGTTCAACATTTTATTTAGGGCATAACAACACAATGAGAATGACATACCTCTAATGCTTGGAATACAGTCTCGGTAATTTCTCTATATTTTTCACAACCTAACAAAAATAAGAACAACCAAGAACACTTTGTGCAATAGGGAGCTAATGGTTGAAGACTCAATGTTCTTTCTCACACTGACACACTATATATTTTACATAATCTTACCGTATGTTATGTCTTATAACATGTTCTATCTTAAAGGGTAAAATAGGTTAATTATGTCATTTTAGAGATGTTATGAACTATAGTTTAATGAGCTAATATATAATTATTAGGATATTACTATGTGTCTCAAATGCAATTAGTAAATTATTAACCATCTCATT
>JANIJF010000209.1:8365341-8375440 GCA_024520955.1 Erythroxylum bequaertii | reverse complement strand
AGTGGTTGCAATCTATTTTGGTTTGTATATACTATTGTCTAGCAATCATTAAATGCACAGTACATGGTAGTGATTTCAGGCTCGCAGAGAAGGATGCATCAGTTGAATGTGATACAGATCTAGCAACATATTATAAATGTTAATGCTCATTGAGCCCTGAAAGCTACTTTAAATGGTTGTTCCAACTTAAGGATAATAATAGATCAGGTCGGGTCCCAGCCCCTTCATGTACCAATATGGTGCATTACACCCAGGCTTCATTTTTAATTGGACCAATTCATGAAAAGCTAACATTTGGTGGCAGCATTCCTGCTATGGATTAAAAAGCACAGGAAGACTAAAAGAGCTCTGGATTTGCTTTGAAGTTTGAACAAAAACTTTAAGCAACTAGAAAGCCTATGTAGTATCTTCTCTGTTTCTAAGAACTATTTCTATACCGTTCATTAAATTATACTTTCAGAAACTCCCTGAAATCAAAAGGGCAGATAAAGGAAAACTTTCTAGGACTGGCAATTTGCTTAAAACTTCTGCACCTCCTGAATCGTAGCTAAAGATGGCTGCCATTTTCTTTCTGCTTTAGACTTCAACTCCTTCACATCTCTCAACAGCAACTCCAGCTGTTTTCTTGTCAACAAAATTTTGATTCTCTGCATTCCACAAGTTCCTGACTTGCCTAAACCCACTCGCTTGCAAGCTGGGTCATTAATTGGTGGCATGAGATAATAAACCTCCCCAGGATCTTGCTTGGTTCTGAACTCTGCTTCGAACTCTGCTTTTGGTCTCCCCAGGTTGTGAGCAGCAAGGTAAACGTATACAATTTCCCATTTTAGCAGTGAAGAATATGAACCAAAGACTGGTATAAATGAATATATAGTAAGCTTTAATTGACTCCACTGTTGAAGGTATCTCATCGTGCAACCCATCTCATGACTTCATGACCCTCTCCAATATTTTAGGAAAAAACAGAGACTTTTCATTTCATTGCTTCCAATGCACTATCTTTCAAGTGTTTTTTTTATTGGATGTTATAAGGCTAGTCAAGTCAATGTAATTATGATGAGAAAGATAGTGTTTAAATAGGGTGTTAAAGTCAACCATTTTCTATATTAGCTAAATTATTTTTTAAAAATACAAAATATTTTTTTATTTATTCTTAAATTTAATTTAATTTTAAAATATATAAACATATATTTTATTCAATAAACATATCTTTTATTTAATTTTATTTTAAAATATATAAACATATCTTTCATTGAATCACTAAATTATAATAATTACATTTTAATAATTTTGTGGTTTTTATTCAACATACCTCTTTTTTTTAATCTTTAATACTTAAAAAGAATAACACTTCATTATGATTTATATGAATAATTATTAAAATAAAAATAAACTAAGGAGGTACTTTATTGATAAGTTTGGGAAGGATTTTTTTTTATAAAAGAAAAAGGAATAAATCGGTTACAAAATAAATCTGGAGAAACAGGTCCTAATACGTCCTCTAGGAAGTTGCAATTGCACCTGATAGGTAAAAAATTAAAATAAGTGACACCAATATCAGATTGAGTTATCTGGGTAACAAGCCAGTCAGCGCATTTATTATTTTTTTTGGATAAACGTGTCGATCAACATCAGTCAATTTAGGAAAGATTTAATGTGTAAAAAACGAAAAAGAGGTGGTTGATTTTATATTAACAATATTTTGATATTCAACTTTCGGAGGAATACTTGATATCCCGAAAGATGAGAAAAATGAAAATCATTACTGAATAACGGAGCAAGCGTCACAGGCGTGTTAGTGGTCGTCATGCCTGTGACACTTCCTTCTTTTTTTTCTATTAAATATTTTTAACAATAAAATATAATTAATTAAATACAATTAATTATTAATTAAATTAAAATTAATTAATTAAAATAATTTTACAACATAATTAATTGTAATATCATTAATTAAATTATAATTAATTAATTAATTAATTATACTATATTTAATTAAGTAATATTATCATATAATTAATTAGTTACATTATATTAATATAATTAATTAAATATATTAAAATTTGATGTAAAATAAAACATTATTAAAATTTTATTTTAATATTTTTAACAAATCATAATAATAATAATTTAATAAATTTTTATTTTTTAATATTTTTAACAAATTATTATAATTATAATAATTATGTTCATTTTCTTTCCACTCAGCCATAATTATCTCCTTCTTAACGGCATAATAATTTTATGTGTTAAAAAGAGTTTGTATCATTTTTATGAACTTTTAACAATCGATTATAGTTGTTCGTTTTTATGTACTGTTAACTGTTCATACCGCTTCAAATCGAAGAGTGAAGGAGTGCTACAGAATGAGAAAGAAGAGAACTTGAAGGGTTTATGTGATGTTGTATCATCCATTTTGCCTACCGGTAGGTTACACTTTACTTTTCAGCACAGTTCTATGATACTTTTATTTTTTTTAGTTCAATCTATAACTATCCATTTTATTACCATTTTCCTGTTTCACGAGCGGGGTTCCTGAGACTTCACTGTTTCTGTTATCATGAATTTCGAACGTTTCTAGTTTGATACCGTTATTATGATATGTAACTTCGTGAAAATGGGTAATCGGTAGTTTTGGGTTTAGGTTCTTGTTTAGTGAGAAATAACCCTTTTTTTGTACTTGTTTTGATTCTGGCCTTTTGTGCTCTTTGAAGGTTTTATAGTGTTTCGGCTAAGTCTTTTGGTGAAGGCTTGATATAGAATTTATTTGAGTTCAATTGATGGCATCCTTACCGGTGAAGAACATTTGGATTAGGAGGCAGCAATGTCCTTGCGGGGATTGGAAATGTTATGTTAAGTATGAAGGAGAAAGTGAAGAAATGCTAGGGACATCACAGTTGGGAAAATTTGATGCTGGTGAATCTGAGGCTATGGTATCCCCATATGTGGGAATGGTGTTTAAGAGTGATGATGATGCATTTGAATATTATGGGAATTTTGCTCGGAGAAATGGATTCTCCATAAGGAAAGAGAGGTCAAGATTGAGCCCACAATTGGGTGTTTACAAGCGTGATTTTGTTTGTTACCGTTCTGGGTTTGCACCACCTCGGAAAAAACCAACTGGGGAACACCATAGAGATAGGAAGTCAGTGCGCTGTGGATGTGATGCAAAAATGTATTTGTCCAAGGAAGTCATTGAAGGGGTTTCTCAATGGTTTGTCGTGCAATTCAGCAATGTGCACAATCATGAGCTTTTGGAAGATGACCAAGTGCGGCTTCTTCCAGCATATCGGAAAATTCAAGAGTCAGATCAGGCGAGAATTCTGTTACTTTCAAAAGCTGGTTTTCCAATTCACAGGATAGTAAAGGTTCTAGAGTTAGAAAAAGGGATTCAAGGTGGACAGTTACCCTTTCTGGAGAGGGATGTTAGGAACTTTGTCCAAAATCGTAAGAAAATTGTTCAAGAAAATGATGCTTTACTCTCTGAGAAGAGAGAAAACGGTATCATGGAACTTCTTGAAGCATGCAAAGATACAAAAGAGGTGGATGAAGACTTCGTTTATGATTTTACATTAGATGTCAATGATAAAGTTGAGAACATTTTATGGTCGTATGGTGATTCTGTTCATTCATATGCCGCATATGGTGATGTGGTTTATTTTGATACCAGCTACCGTTCAGTCACATATGGTTTACTTTTTGGAGCCTTGCTTGGAATGGACAATAAAGGGAAGACCACATTCTTTGGTTGCGTCTTGTTACAGGATGAAACTCCAAGCTCCTTTGCATGGGCCTTGCAGGTTTTGCTACTTTAATCTGTTTTGTTGGTTTGAATTTCTTCAAGAAATCTGACAATTTTTATTTCCTCTTGTTTTTATGCAGGCTTTCATCCATCTTATGAAAGGAAACTGCCCGCAGACCATTATAACTGATCTTGACCTTGGGCTTAAGGATGCTATAAGAAGTGAACTACCTAATGCTAAACATGTCATTTCCATATGGAGCATTCTGCCCAAGCTATCCAGTTGGTTTCTGCCACTTGGCCTTCAGTTTCGAGAGTTTAGATCTCAGTTTGATGAGTTGTATCATGTTGAGAGCTCGGAAGATTTTGAAGTGCAGTGGAATCGCATGATTTCCATGTTTGGACTTAGTTTGGATAAACACATTCAATTATTATATTCTTGTCGGTCGTCGTGGGCATTATCCTACACAAGAGGCCATTTCTGTGCTCGCATGGAAACTTCGGCATATATGAAGTCTGTAGATGTTTTACTCAAAAGTATCTGTAGTACAGAGATATGTTTGCGCAGCTTCTTTGATCAGGTATCAATTAGAACAAGATTCTACAAATCATCGATTAAAATTTGTTTCATTGATCCCTTTTTTTTTTTTTTACATTTGCCTGGTGCACTAGCAGGTTGGAATGTCTGTCAACTGCCAAAACCATTCACGTCAAGATATGCAATATAGACCTAATAAAACATGTATACCTATTGAAGAGCATGCACGTACAGTTCTTACACCATTCGCCTTCAATGCTTTGCAACAAGAGCTAGTGCTAGCAATGCAATATGCTCCAGCTGAAATGGCTGATGGATCTTATCTTGTACACCACTTCAAGAAGATCGATGAGGATCGTCTTGTTATATGGATACCAGAGGATGAACAGATTCACTGCTCTTGCAAGGAATTTGAATCTTCAGGAATACTCTGCAGACATGCTCTTAGAGTATTTATTTTGAAAAACTACTTTCAGCTTCCTGAAAAATATTATCGAATCAGATGGCGGCAAGAAATCTCTCAAGTTTTATATGAAAATCAAGACACTCATGCTAATGGTGATGAATGGCTGCATGAATACCAGTCTCTTATAGACATGCTATTCAGAGAGTCATCAATCACAAAGAAGCGCAGTGATTTTGTTCGTAGTGTACTGCCAAAAGAATTGTCAAGGCTTCTTACCGAAGTTAGAAATATATCAGAGAGTGATGGAGCTGCTGTTGACTTGACACACTCACCATTCCATTAACACAATATTGATGGAAGCTAATGGTGATGAGAACAAGGAATGGAGGCTGCAAGCATCTTGTTACATATATTCACTTCAGTCAAAGGTATCAACAATTTTGTGGCAGGAAGACTTATAAGTATGTATTGAACTTATTATTATTTCATATGAAGGCAAAGTATTGCTATTTTTTCATTGATATCTGCTAAACAGATGCAAAGAATGTGAATTGGAATGAGTTGAACTAAATGACTGCTGTACAGTTTTCAATATCTAAATGTCTTTTTTGCTTTCCGTATTGAGAGCATGAAACAAACTTATGACTAGAACTTGTTTCTTGTCTTTGTTCTCCCCTTATTAAGTTTTGCTTGATACATTGTGATGAAATAATATAAAGTACCGTCCTTCATGGTTTCCTATGTTTGCTTCGTGTGTTAAAAAAGGTGAGTTGAGTGTTGGCGACAACATAGTTCAACAAAAGCAGAAAATTGTGAATTTAGGGAAGAAAATCACTTTTTGTTTAGAAATAGGAAACGGTCATGTAACTTTAATTAAGCCATTAATCTCTTAAAGGAAGTGATTCTAGATCTTAACTGAGATGCCTTAGCAACTTGAATCATGTTCTTACTTTTGTGAGTTTATGCTTAAATTAATATTTTTAATGTTTTGAAGTTTGCAAGTTAGTATAAAGATGCATATTGGTTGCACCGAATATGGTTCCAATTGTTATTCTATAGTTTACTTGATTGCAGGGCTGGAGTGTTTAAGTCACCTGAATCGTATAATGTGAAATGCAATTAATTCTGAAGGATTGAGTCCCACAGTTTATCTGATCGCTCCAAATTTGTGCTTATGTTTGTTAGAATTCTGCGGTTGGCAATATCTGTGTTTATTAGTAGCTATTGTTGTAAATATTTTCCTTCATGTCGATATGCTTTACAGTGCTGGAAAATTTAAGCTGAGTTTCTGTCATATGTGCTTTAATCATATATTTTGAACATTCTGTGGGTTACCGTGGTCAAGCATAAAGGATCTAATAGTTTAATCAGATGCAGATTTTCCGTGGCTATTATGTCTTGCATGTTGGAGATTCTGCAATTGGTTCTAAAGCCAAGTGGTTGCATTGAAGTTTAATGAAGCTGGATAAGTGTACGTTCATTGCTAGGACGCTAGTTTAAAATTTTAATAAATATTAACCTTTTCAGAAATCCACTGGAGCTCAAGAAAAGTTTTAAAAGGAGCACCGGTGAATCTTTGTACTTGGCGCTGCCATCTGGTTTCTTACTGAAGTTTGTACTTTTTCTTATGTGCAACTTTTGTCACTTCACCTTTTAAATGGCATCCTATATTTTATGGCAGAATCGCAAAATGATAACAGTTTCCATGCGTGGAAGATTCACCGGTGAAAGGAGCTTTACCATTGATCTGCTCTCCAGGCTTTTGGCCTGAATGATCATGTAAGCTTGCCAAGTGGAAGCCCCCTCACCATGGATTTCAAGGACCCATTACACCTTGTTGTACTGATATTTGTACTACCAGAATCGGGCAAAACGGTTGGTTTTCTTTTCAGGCTGATCGCTGAACTGTTCCATTATGGAATTATTGACAATAATTTTGGCACTCACCATCTTGTCTCCATTTGCAGACAGACAGAAATGGCTTCTGCAAGTTGCAAGCTTCTCATCCGCCTCTCCCACCCTAAGGTCCTTCTAGATTCATCCTCTCCCTCTTGGGGAGTGGCAGTGACCGTGATATTTGCGGAAGAACTTCTAGCCACATGGACATGACAGCCTTATGAGCGGTCAGTTTCTAAACTGTACAATGTAGAAGCTGACAAAAAGGGCAATGCTTATCTGCTTTCAAATATGATCTCATCTTGTTATTATCATATAAATATCGACATCCTCTTGATAATTAATTATTCAATTTTTGTAAATTAATAAATTATTATAAAATAAAATTAATTAATTAATTTTTATTTAACACTTTTTTCAATGAAACTTTCCAGTTTTTGATAGGTAAAGAAATTTTTTAAATTATATTTTAATTTTTTAAATTATATTTAATTTTTAATAAAAATATATTTTTTATTAAATTATAAATATATAATTAAAAAAACTATAATAATAGATTTTTTTCCACATAGTTGGAAGATAACGGTTGACAGAAAATTAATTTACGATGACCCCATTCTAGTTGGACGACCGACCATTTGACCGTGCCTTTCAAACTCCGTACTATCACAGCCGACTTGCAATTACTCGTCATTACAACTCCAAAATATTTCAGTTTTGTGACTTTGTCCCTCAAATAATTGAATTAATTATTTATTTATGTTAAAATTTCTTTGATTTTTATTTTTACCGATAATTAAATTGGATTTATTTTAATAATTTTTATTATTAAAAATAGATCAATTTTTAATTTTTTAAAATTATTAAATTAATTTTTATCTAATAATATTTTTTAATTAAACTTTAAATTTTTTCAATTATATTTTAAATAATTTTATTTAATTTTTAATTAATTTTATAATAATTTAATGCTGATTAAACTTTTTAAACCTTTTTTTAACTTTCGGCCCAAATTTTAACAGCAAAATCTGGGAATTTCACTTGGCTGCCTGAAACACTTATCTTAACATAATAATTATTTTATTTGACTAATTGGCATACCTGGTACCGCCTAGGAATCAAATCTCCTGTTTCGATTATAATATTTTTATTATGTTCTATTAAATCTCTTTTACACATTTATGCGGACTTCATATAAATATATAAATAAAATTTAATGAAATAGAGTTGAAACAGAAAATTTGAGAGGCAGTTTGATATGTACCGCCTCTCATTTAGTGTTTTAACTCTATTTTATTAAATCTTATTCATATATTTATGTGAAGTCCATATAAATATGTAGAAGAGAACATAATAAGAATATCAAAATAACTGGAAGAGGAGATTTGATATTTACCGCTTATCATTTAGTTTCTAGCATTTTCTACAAATTATTAATTTATAATAGTTATTATTAAAATTTAAAGAATTTGAATATTATATCGTGAAAGATAGATATAAAATTATTAAATATAATAAAATTGTGAAGAAGGTATTTGAATGAATATTAGTGGTAATTCACAGAGAAATCAGCCTTCTATTGCATTTGTATGTGAACACAGAGAAATGAAGAGAAACAACGTAAACTTGACCTTCCATTTCTTAAGAAAAAACGAAAGCGAAAGGTCACAAATTCAACAGCAGATGCTAAGTAGTTGTTAACTTCAGACTGCTATGAGTTGCTGCTGGGCTTCAATCCTGATCTCTTCCTTCATCTTCCTAATATACTCCTCGAATTTCCTGTTCAGTTCCTCTGTACTCACTAGCTCTTCATTTGCTTCCATTGATGGTGCTTCTCCTGCATACTCGTCCCCCTCTTGTTTCACCGTAAAAACTCTTTCTTCTTCTTTTTCCCATTGTTTCACTACATCTTTTTTGATGGAGACTTCTCCTTCTAATCCTTTAATGTACGTAGTTTCTTCTTCTTTCTCTTCTACTTTTCTTGCAGGAGGTTTGAGTAATGACGATTCTTCTCTCTTTACTTCATTATCTTCATCAACAAGCAGAATATCATCCTCCAAAGCCTCAAAACTTGGTGAGGTGACTTCTTCCACATCATCAGCTATTGCGTCTACTACACCAGGCAACTGAGAAATATCAGACCCGGAAGAAGAAGAAGAACAAGAAGACGATTTCTTGGCAAGAAAAGCAAGAATCCCATTACAAAGGAGGAACATGTACTTCCTCTCAAGTGCACGTGAAAGCAACCAGAAAAACTCTGTAAAGAGCTGCGACTTTGAAGGGATTGCGACACGAAGAAACACATATAATATAGAGAAGAAGATTATCAAAAGCTGCAAGCTTCTTGTCACTAGTGACGTCAAGTTATGTTCTTGGTTGCTTTCCTCCATGGCTACTAGCTAAGCCTAGAGTAGGTTGGAGAAAGTGTGGTGATGTGCTTTGTAAACAACATACGATGGAGTTTATACTGACTGGTGTTGCTCTCTTTTACTCCCATGAAAGTCATCAAAGCTAGTGAAACAAAACAACACTCATCAAAAACTGGGTACCGTCAGCTATGACAAATGCAACAATTACATTTCACAACCCCATTCAACTCTCACACACAAACCACATGAAGCATATGTCAATCCGAAAGAATCACTCATACAATTATCCCAATCAAATCACAAGAGTGAATCTTTCAAGCAAACCTCTACCTCATTCTCAACATACTCAAATGACTCAACCATTACAACTCTAGGAAGATGCATGAATCATAAACAACTTTTCAACACATATGCAATTCTTCCTTCATAAATTTATTGTAAACAATTTTTTCTTTTTTTCTATTTTTTCTTTTCTTTTTATTTTTTTTTCTTTTTTCCTTGTAAAAATTAAAACAAACTATACAAAATAATATCCCAACATTATAACCAATCCTCACATATGTACACCCCCACACTTAAAATTTTGTACATCCACAAACTCAACAGTCACAAATGTTCCACTAGCTTTATGACTTGGGTAGGACACTTAGTTAAGTTTAAAAACATAAAATGTGGTTTATACAAAAAGAAAGGCTAAAGCTTAAAGGAGTTTATCAAGGGAAAAGTCATGTCGATAGGATAGGTTATTTGGCCAATGTAGTTTATAAAAAACAAAGAATGCCTAATCATCTCCATGTTAATGCATGTGATAAAAATATAGCCTTAAATAGAAAATCAATGCAAAATTAGGACATACATGTCACGAAGGTCACACATTGTCAAAAGGGAATGAGACTGATATAGATGTGTCAGTCAAATAAGGCTCAAAATCTCATCGGCTTTGTCTACCATTAGTCACTACTCTTCTAAAGATAAGGCATATTAACAAAACACAAGAGCAAAAGTACATGCTAGAGTTGCTATGGATTTTACTAATTAATTCACGCTCTAATTATGACTAAATAATCTTAAAAGCAATAGAAAACAAGAAAAATTTTGGATTTTTTTCGTTTAATTTTGATAACTGCCTAAGTTGTGATTAAGCTCAAAAG
>JANIJF010000209.1:8314079-8339894 GCA_024520955.1 Erythroxylum bequaertii | reverse complement strand
AGAAGTAATATGCTAATCCTATGATAACTAGGAATCCAAATAACTTAAGAAGTACTAAATAGTAAGAAATCCAATATAAACTAGGAATCTAAACTAACTGCTCCTGCATCAACAAGGAACATTTATTTCAAGCATAAAACAGTCTTCCATCCCAGAACATAGGCTCCGCAAGAGGCTGATTCCATTCTACACAGTTATGCTCCTTTTCAAACATTTAAAAGACCCCAAAAAGCCCGTACCCAAGGAGAAGTAGAATTCCTAAGCACATGCATGTTTTCTTACCTGTTGTATGTGCATGTGGATTTGAGGGTCGTACAGGATGAAGAATTTCTACACTTAAAGAATTTGCATCAAATGCAGAAAGGGAGGAGGAGAAGGAAGAATCAGAAGATGTGATCAAAACAATAAGTATTTTGGTATCCATTTTCTATCAAATTTAACAATCTCTAAGTTTCCTTATACTAGACTAGTTGAAAAAAAAAAGAAATCAAAGATAAAAGTCAGTGAGAAAGAGAATATATCAATCAGAAAGAGGAAAACTTTGAAGCAAATGTTAGCCCTTCAATATGTTTCCTGCTCACTGAATGACTAGCATATATTATCTCAGGCAACATAAAACTCTCAACTTTGTTTTCGATAGTAATGCATACATGACCAAAAATGTCTTAAAGAATAAAAAATGAAGTGCACAAAATTGGTGGAGCTTACAACACAAGTAATTAAGAATAATTAACCATATGAGTATTTATGCCAACAATTAGTCAAAATCAAAATCTCAAATACATAGAATTCAGAAGAAAGGCCACCTGTTCGAGAAAGCATAACGTACAAAGTCCTCCTAACTGATTGAACGAGATATCTACTACAATGTTCTGAACTAGGCATTTTACAAGCTTAACCTGCATCAAGAGACAGATGTATAAACATCTGAAAGCCATTTTTCATACACAGTATTTACATCATCGGGAAAAATAACTAAGCTCAAAAGAAAATTAAATGTACTAGGCTTTCAAACAACATAAAAGAACAGAAACGGAAAGAATTAAAAGGATAATAAAAGAAAACATAATATCATATTGGCATATCGGTGCATTTCAACAACTGAGCAACACTGTACACCAATGCGCATACAGCTCTATAATCTTATTTTCACTAAGAGTAAGGACAAGATGAAAAACCTCTGCCCTGATTAATTGAACATCCTTCACTACGAACTCAGCAGCCCTGTTGTGATCTTCACTTTCAAGAACGGAACACACGTCATGGGCCAGCGCCTCTTCAAGATTTATACCACCAAAGGCTGTCAAATCGATATCTCCATCAGGAAGATATGTTTTTAGTGGAACAGACCCAAATGGGAAAACCTGTATATGTTATAAGTTAGAAGAGGACATTATAGGAAAGAGAATATCTTTCCTTTCAAGTTCCAAAGTAGTTGTACTAAGTAAAGTAGCAAAACAAGATAGTAATCCATGAGATTCATTCAAAGAAACCAAGTTTAACTCAAACAAATATTAGAGAAACAAAAACAAAGTACCAACATAAAGTAGTCGTACCGCAAGTACAGATAACACCTATAGCAGAGGATTGGTCAAGCCTAGTCCTCCTATATCACTAAACTCGCAAAGAACAACATTGTTTCACTGTACAGTGTAACAGCAATATTTACAAGTGATGCGAGGGCTTAGTTGTCTGATTGATAATAGTAAAGGAGGTGTCATGAGATGTCAACAATGTGGTAGCCATCTATTCATGAAAAGGCAAAAATATGCAGCAAAATATTGGCATATTTTGCATACTTACGACCCATAATTATTTGGCGGCCTCTGCTACTTGAAAGGAACATCAATAAATATAATTCACGTGGCAATCATCTGCCGTCAGAAGGATATTCAATAAAGAACCACGTGGCAAATCATGAGGCAATTTAAGCACGTGAGTAGGTTCCACGAATCATCAAAAACACGGCCATCCCACTCACTAAAAGAACTTTGTTGAATGCCAATCATATGGCAATCACCACTCAGAAGGATTTTCTATAAAGGATCAACCAGATGCTAACAATCTGGTGCTTGGAAGGACCTATAAAGCGACAGGTCCACTCGTGCAGGGGAGCTTATACAAACTACCAATTATTTGGTAATGATTAGCTCATTAAAGTAAGCGTCTAAAGTATATGGCTCCGTTAAGAGGAAGCAATTAAACCACGACAAATTTGTAACCATATGCTTATTGGCAATAGGTTATACACGATAATCAGCTGCCCATCAAGTGGAAGTTAAGCAAAAACCAACAACCACGTGGCAATCGTCTAACCTTCCAAATCAGCTTCAATCTAGCAAGAATTAAGTGGCAATCATAAATTTAAAACAATAGCGCTTCTAACCATAGCATGGGATAATCATCACCATACAAGGAAATGCATTGTCATGAAATTCAGCGAGTCATGATATAGTCCTAAAAAGGTTAATGGCATTAAACAGTATCATGATCAGATAAGATTCACAGTGCTCATTTATGTTCTACCAAACCCCTAAAAGAGAACCATACTCTCATCCATGGGTATAGCAATCATCGGCTTTAACAATCTCACAAGGTTAACTTCAACACTAGTGTTGGCAACGGCACGGAAAGTAGCAGTTCATTACCACAACAAACTAGAAGACTAAGCAAATTCATGAACAAACGAACAAATTCAGATGAACAAAACTCACTTATCTTCTAAATTTCACTTTCAAAAGCAAGTGACGTTAACACCGAGGGAAAAAAGAAACTTTAAAAGACATGAATTTTAGTTGACAATCACTAGCTGAAACAGTAAGCTCCAATTGGCTCCATGGCCAAAATCAGGTATAGAGAAACTTAAAAGAAAGAAATCGAAAACATGTTTGAAACGAGGATGCATGCAATCACCTCGCAACCAACCGAATTCCTAATTAACCTCTGCACATAATCGATAACCGCTTTCCTTCTCTCTTCGGAGACGAGAGTTGGTTGAATCTTTGCAATGATCCCTTCCGTCACAGCCTCTGCTCTTTTCCAGTACTCCGTTTGATTCGAAGACGGTAACGGCACCGGTGACGACGATGACGGCCTTTCCTCCACGACGACGAAGTTTGGCTCAGGCGACCAAGCTCGAAGATCGCCCATTTAAAGTGTATTCACCGAACAAACCAAACCGAAAGAGCACAAAAATAAAAAGGAAAACAAACACAAACCGAAAATCTTCAAACACAACTAAACACTCCACCGGCGTGAGGCTAACGCCGACGAAGAGAACATAAAGCGAAGGTTTTGAACAGAATCGGAAACTTGAAGCTTTTGATCGATCGGAAAATTGAGAAATAAATAAAGAGAATATGAAGTTTTGGGAACCCGGGGAGGCTTGGTTTGGTAAGTAGGAACAAGACGCGGCAAAACGACAGGGTAATTGAAAGAAAACGACAGGTGGAATCTCCAAACTCCAAAGGTCTCTCTCTTTTCTTTTCCTTTTTCTCTTTTTTAAAGGTTAATTTATATTTTTTTATTAAATATACCGTTGTAACTGAACTACTAAAAATTAATGTAACAATTAATTTTTTATTTTTATAAATAAATCATTGATTATAATGACTTTTTAATAATAATAATAATAAATGAAGAGGATTTAATGCTCTTATGCTTTCAAAGCATTAACTATTATATATGATATTTAATTAAATACTTATCCACATGCAATTAGTGAGGCTTTCAAGATTAAGCATTCACTTTCTCATGGATATAATTGTATTAAAGACAAATCCTGTTTGGCAAACAGTTGATTGCATCAGCTGTTAGTAGATTCTATTAGTTGTTAGCTGATAGCTGATTCTATCAATTGATTTGACTAGCTGATTGTATTAATTATTTGTTAGAGATGTTTGGTAAAATTAGTTGTTTAGTATTAGTTGTTTATGTGTAAAATAACTTATAATGGCGTAACTTTAAAAAAATAATAAGGGTATGAATATTATATATCTTAATATTTCGTTGAATATTCTTATAGGAATTTAAATTTTAGATATTTAATTCTAAAAAAATTAAGATTATAACTTTAATAAAAGACCTAGAAAATTTAATAATAATAATAATTGAATCATTTGGTTAGTTGAAAATATTATTATACTACCTAATATAAGTAATGTAAATAAAGTAAAACAAAAAATGATTTTTTATAATTTTATTTATTAAAAGTAAAACTAATCAAATAATTATTAACTACTTATCTAAAATTAGTTAGAAATTAAATAAGAAATTGATCATATTATTTATCAATTTTATTAATTAATAGAATACTTAATTTACTATCTTCTTAAATGATTAATATGTAATTTATTGTTAATAAAATTTAATTAAAAAATATTAGTTATTAATAAAATAAATAATATTTATTTATACTCTTTTTTTATGGAAGTAAAAGTCTCAATCTAAGGGTATGTTTGTTTTTTATTTTATTTTTGTTTCCAAACTTAATAAAAATATTGTATTGTTTGAATTTTTAATTTTTAACTTTAATTTTAATTTCTTTCTGTTTTTTAAATTTGTGAAAATTATAAAAAATAATTTTTATTTTTATAATTTAATTTCCTATCAACTAAATAAATATAATTTAAAATAATTTAATTTTAAATCTTTCTCTTTTCTCAATGTTATTCGGCAAAGCATTGATCTTTTATTCCTCTCATTTTGCTGAGTAAATAAATACAGTTCCCCTCTTTCCATCCGCATCTTCTTTTCATCCTAATTGATTCTTCCGTTAAGGTCTTCCCACTTGTCGGTTGGCTTTCCACTAAAATTTGACTTTCACGTTTTGGAAGTATAAAGAGAGAAGCTGCGGGATCGTTCTAAGCAGGAGCTCACGTTTTGTGTTTTGTGTCTGTTTACGCGTGTTCCTTATTTCTGCTACTGTGTTTGTCTATCCTTGCAATTTTCTGCCTGCGTTTTGCATCTATTTTATTGGGTTTTGTGATTAAACTCACCAGTGGTTTGAAAGCCACCGGTGGAGTGTCTTAGTTCGCCGCAAGTGATGGTTAAATGGCGATGCTACTATTGGTAAGATCACGATAGGCGATTAAACGCCCATGGATGACGCAGCAAACGAAGCGAAGATGGAGACCAGTCGGCAGCAGGGAGGAGAAAAACAGATATAAATATAACGAGGGCAAAACGAAGATTTGGCTGAAAAAATATCAGCTGATCGGATAAAACGCTCCTAAGAGAAGCTGATTGAAAATCAGCTGGTTGGGTTGAATCAGCCAACCCAACTAGCTCTTTACCAAACAAACTTTTAAGCTTTTTCTTAAAGTCAATTAGTTAAAGAGGGTTGACCAGCTAAAAAAGAGCTGAACAGCTCTCTACCAAACATGGCCAAAGACAATCTTTGTAAATTATTTTTCAAAATTTTTGATTTTATTCAAAATTTAACTAATTTAAATATAATTTAATATCAATTGAACCTTTTAAATTTTAAACTTTTTATCCCGTTCTTAACATAAATATAAAATTAAATTCATTAATTTATTTATAATTTAAAATAAACAAACATCGGGGTCCCGTTGAAACTCTTTTAAATCCGTAAAACCCCTAGCCCTCTCAAAAGTCAAAACCCTTGCTCTGTCCACTTCCATTCCTATTACAGCGGTTAAAACGACTGGCAAGAGCAGACCTACTTGTAGAGAGTTACTCAACTCGTATTCGCTCAAATTCAGTACAGTCGATTGTAAAGAATGCATTATAGGAAGCGGAAGATTGATGGGAAAAGAAGCTCCTTCTCTCGGAATCAAGCGTCTTCCCCTGGTACACATTGTTTTCTCTCTAGTTTTTTACCCTTTTATTTTTGATTTGGTCTTCTGGGGTTTTTTGGTTTTTGGACAAGAAGCTGCAGTATTGTTGATACAGTGGGACTGCTTTTTAAAAATCTCAACTTTATAGCCGTTACCCAAGTATACTGCAATGGTTTTCTGTAGATACAGGGGTGGCAATTTGTATTTTTGGTTTCCTTTTTAGTGGTAAATTTATGGATAAGAAGGAAA
Organism: Erythroxylum bequaertii; assembly: GCA_024520955.1. Taxonomy (NCBI): domain Eukaryota; kingdom Viridiplantae; phylum Streptophyta; class Magnoliopsida; order Malpighiales; family Erythroxylaceae; genus Erythroxylum; species Erythroxylum bequaertii. Next base: position 8,333,844 of record JANIJF010000209.1, on the reverse strand, counting down.
ACTTCGATTTTTTGATGAACTATAAGAAGTGCTAATATGGGAATTCAGGACTGAAGAGGCACAAAACGCGTGAGAAGTTTGAGGCGAGTATGCAAGCCAAAAAGGGTCGCTTTGCTGAAGATGAGATTGCCCGTAGCCCGTCTCCAAGTTCTTCAGGCATGTTTACCTCCCCTTATTCGTTTTATTTCTGTGAATCTTGGAATTTACCAATACGTTTTAGTTGTGTACTAGTTTTTAATCGACCGATGTGGGAATGCATCTTAACATAAAAGAGGGATAGGTCTCCTCAGAGAGAATGGTGGAATCAATTACAAAAGTTTTGTAAAGTTGATATTTGAATTTGCTTATTACAGGTGATTTGGTGGATGAGAAATCTAGTGGCGCCCCCTCAGCAGTTTCAGTGTACAAAGAATCATCAATTTATGATAGCTTGCTAATGACACTGCAATCTTCCAATGTATCTCTTGCTGATGCTTACAAGAAGCGGTAATGCTATGATTTTGTGAATCATTCTTAATTTTCCTTTTCCATTATTTTTAGAAACAAGGAATAGCTTTTACTTTCTCACCTATTCTTTTCTGCTGCCCTTGTTCCTTTTTGGTTGAATCGTACATGTTATGCTGCTACTTTTCTTCTTTTGTGTGTGATATATTGCTTTTTTCTTATACACATTGAACATCTAATTTTGATACTTATGGATTTTCTATTGTGTATTTTTATGCATAAAGTATGTTTATTCATGCTGTTGAAATGACCTGCTTCAGACATTTTATAATGCTAATTTTTTAAGGTCTGAATGTTCTATACACATATATGACTCATGGAATCAAATGTCAATTGCTGATTATCAACAATTCTTATCAAAACATCCACAAAGGCGAAGTTTGTATGTGAGATCTGACATGTATTGGCAATTGACATGTTTTTTTCCCCCTAATATAGACAGAGAGAGGAAGGAGGAAAAAGTAGCTCAGAAGATGATGAAGATGATTTAGAATCTCTTAGTGCTTCAGAGAACGGAGGTGCTGAAGAAGGTAAAAAATGTTCTTGTATTTGATACAATTTATTTGTGAAAACCTATAAGTTTCAGTTTCTATTTTCAGGTTTGATGTCCTATCCTTATCTTCTTTTGACCATGCTAACTGTTTTCCTGACAGTTTTGACAATGTTACTGTTGCTTTCATTTTTTAATATAACTATCGCAATGTTTAGTATACGTTTATTTTTTATTTTCCCATCCTCATATTGGAGGAAGAATTGCCACTGCTCTCAATTTTGTTCAAGAATCATTTGATGCCCTAAACGTCTACAAAAAGATCATAGTGGTGCAATATGGTACATGTTACTTCTCACTTTGTAAGACATTCCCTTCTTTGAAAACAATCATTTAACTTCCATTCTTTCCCTAATCTTTGTGTTGTCAGTCCAAAAGGTTTGATCTTTAATGATCTTTCCCTGAATGGGATTAACACTCCCAAACAGATATGCAGAAGAGTTTTGATACTGTATCTTTTTGAAATTATAGAACTGGGAAAGGGGGTTGCATGTGTGTATTTTCCCATTATTTAACTGCAAATTAATTGAGCAACAAACCCATATTTTTTAGTTCATCTAGGTGAAGGAATGTCCTGTGAATGAATCAAATGATTGTGTTCACCTGCTTTCTCTATGATTGGAGAATAGTTACTTTTGGATTCCGGGTTTGAAAAAATGAAGGGAAGACTCGGTTGGTAGACTCTCGAGAAAACAATGATGAATTATTACATAATAAAGTTCCACATAACATTTTTAGCTGTAATCTTTTGCTGTATTTTGCAACTTCTTTTCTGCTTGCAGGAACTGATAATGATTCCCTTAGAAGTGATGATATAGAAAGCAAAATGAAAGAGCCTGACAATAAAAACATTGTTGATGAGAATTCTGAATCGGAAAATGATACAGAGGCATCTGACATAGATCAAGAGTGCAATAAGGCAGTTGATACGCAAGCTGCTTTGGATAAAGGAATATCGAGAAGGTGCTGTACATTGGTTTTATTGTTTTTGTGGTTTATTACCCATTGTCTTCCAATTCTTACTTTCAGATAGATATTATCAATGCAAGATTCAGATATATCTTAACTCTTAAGAAAGAGTTTACATACGAGTGAAAATGGAAAAGGGAAAACGCTAAACATCCTAGAAACCTCATGGTTATGGAGATTCAGAAGGTGGAAAATATATTAAGCTGGTAAAAGAGACAAATTTATGGAGATTAAGATGGTGGTGAAAGCATGTTAAGATGGTAAAAAGAGACAAAATTTACTCATTGTTATAGACTTTGGTTGTGAGTTGATCAATTCATCATGAAGTAAACATTGCCAGGATCCCTAGTTGTCAATTTGGATTGGAATATGTTGCTCACACTAAAACATGAAAGCTTGTAACAAGTTCCTTTCTGCTTTGTCAATTGCATTGACTGTCCAATGTTGAAAATTGCCTGCTTGGCATTGAATTTATTCTTCTTATATTACATGTGACGTATTTTTAATTTCTGATTGAAACTCATCTTTGATAACTTATGTTCTTGTCTTCCATAAGTTCTCATATTTTACTGTAGTGCTCTATGTGCAGTCCTTTCCATATCCACTTGGATTATAAGTTAGCAGAAGAAGAAGCAAATAATTTGTCAAACAAAAAACAGAAATATAGCTGGGAAATACCTGCTTTTGATATGCCTAATTGCAAATGGACAGGGAGTGGAGATTGTTTCCTAGAGGTGCTTTCTTTTTTTCACTTACCTATTCAGTAACGATGGTTTTCCTTTTTTATTTGTAATTGGCTCTTGAAGAGTGGTGGTAGTGATTCAGAGTTTGGAATGGGGCAAAACAAGATTCTGCACAAATTTGTAATCATGTTCTACTGGGAGACAAACCTTTACTTTTGTGTCATAGCCTCTTGTTTCCTTTTCAAACGCTGTCAGTGTTCATCAAACACTTTAATTGATACCAAAAAACAAAATTAAGGTTTTAGTAGTTTCTTCTCATCAATTAAGAGATTATCTAGTCTGGGATCTTGCAGGGGGGCAGGGTGGTATCTCCAAACTGTAGCCTGTAAGTGGGTTAAAAATATTTATTATTTTCAGGTTATTCCTGGAAAGCTCTTACATTAAAATGGAAGATGCATATGGTGTAACTTAGGGCCTTACCCTAGGTTGGAAGCTGATTAAAGCTGCACTTTTTAGTTTTGAGTTTATAACTGAATAAAAATGTTATTACTTATGCAGAAATCTCACATGGATCCTGGTTATGGTCTCAAGCAAAGTTTATACAATCACTGGCTAGATATTTACAAGATGGCAGGAGGAAAAAATTTTCATTCATCTAAGCAGAGATACTTCTTCTCTCTTTGTAAGCCTCATATCCATATACACATACTGTTATTCAGCTCTGTTCATTCATTTGTTAGAAAGACAGCACATAATATTGTCTTCTTTAGAATCTGACTGAAGAAACCTGTACACTACACTTAAAGGAATTTGCTTTAGACCAATGATTTGACAACATATGCCTAAAAGTTTTGTCACTCTAATGTACTTGAAACGCAGAGATGAAGTTACTTTTTTGTGTTTAAATTCTTTACTTGTCCATATGGATGCTGTGTTAATAGAAGAATATTTGATTGAGAACATCTCTTATTTCGCATTGGTGACAAAGAAGAAAATATTTATGTGACGCTGGTGGGGGAGCAACAAGTTCCTTGCCTGGTATTGCCGGCAAAACTTACTTGATCCGTATGAGGATGGCCTCAAAATTTGATATTTTGCTAATGTGGTTGCGACACCATCTCTGTTCGCTTCCTGAAATCCTTTAACTAATTCTGAAGCATTTGCCCTTTTCTTTTCATCTTTGCATCACAATTGGAGACTTTATAACATATGTATGTTAATTAGGTTTCTTTCAATTTTTATTTTGTTGATAATATGGAACCCTGTTTTAATAGGCAGCAGTTATAGAGATATACTGCACTCTAACAAGAAGCCGTTTTATCACAAAGGCTTGGAAGAAGACTCGAGTTTCATGGATGCTTACCTAATGCATTCAGTGCGTGTCATTGCTCTTGTTCCTTAGATAGTTCTTGTCTTATAATTGTGGCGTCTTATACTGAATAAATACAAAATATCATGCAGCTGAATCACATTTTCAGAACTAGAGATCTTGTAAAAAAGAATGATTCCAAAGTGGTCAAGCATAAGGAGAGTTCCAAAGATGAATTTATTGCTGATGATAATTTCCTTGATCATGGTTTTACACGTCCAAAGGTAGTCTCTTGTTTCTATGTATCTGCTTCCTACTGCTGAGTACACTTGATCATAGCACTGAATTTGTCCAAAGAAACTCCTGTTGAAGAGTCGTTTCATATATTTAAGATCATCTTCTCTTCACTTGCTGCTTTCTGTTTTCATGTGGTCCAAATCTAGACTAAACTCTTATGGTAACTGAACTGGCTAGATTTTTGTGACCGTGTTTATTTGTTGAGGACTTATCCCTACTTTGTTAAATTAATGAGTTTCTGAAGTTTCCTTATTGTGAGATTAAACTGAATGTGTTTCCATTGCCAGATTTTCACTTCTTTGTTTAAAAGGATTAGAAACTATATGCATTTACCTGGTTGCCTTTGAGATTATGTTCCTTTAGAAGTTAATGCTTTGAATTTCAACCTCTAATTTTGTTTTGTACCGCTATGCTTTCTCAAGTCATGGTATCTCCCTATTTACTTGGTAGAAATTTATGTTCTCAGGTGCTTATCCTATTACCGATGAGACACATTGCACTTAGAATTGTTAAGCGGCTCATAGAATTGACTCCTCAAGCTTACAAGGTATACTTCTTTGCTTCCATATTTGCGAGTGTATCTTTGAGTGCAATTCAGGCAATAACTTATATTGACTATATCTTGTCCCTGTTCGAGGAATTTCTATATTTGAAATCTATCGTGCTAAATTTGCATTGATTTGATGGATGTGTATAGGATTTACAGTCTTCTGATTCATTGAACAAGCACTGGTTTTCTATGTTTATCTTGCTTAGGAGTCTAGATTCTCCATCCTAAAATTTGGCAGGCCATAAATAGAGGGATCAGGGTTGTTTCTAGGGTTCAAGGTGTGGGGTACACGGTGGAACTTATCATCATTCATCTTCATGTTCTGATTGTCACCTAAACATTTTTCTATTTTATTTGCTCGTGATGAGATTCGAATCTCTAAACTGTACTTCATTCTTGGCCCAGCTTATTAATCAGGTGTTTTTTTGTTCAAATGTTATTAATGCTGATTTGTTCGAAATTTGAAATTTCTATTTTGATCTATTGATCATATGCTAATCTTGTATTTATTATTCAGGTTAATGTGGATCACATTGACCGTTTTGTTGATGAGTTTGGAGTTCAAGATGATGAAGAAAATATGGGAAACAAGTCTTCAAAGCCAGCTGATTATCAATCTCTTTTTGTTGGGAAAAATACTGATGACAACTTTATGTTGGGAATCAAGTTTACAAGGTAAATCACACTTTTATTGAAGGGTAGCATCTTGTGACGAACCATAAAGTTGATTTTCATCTAAGAGTATATTTATAGACACACACACATACACACATTTTGAGAAAGGTTCTTTGGATTCTTATCATATTTGGTTCGTTTTCTTTAATAATGTCGTTTTTTTCTCATTTGATTTTTATTTCAGGAAGAGCATAAAGTTATATAGTGATTTTTATTCCTCAGACATCATTATTGCTTCACCTCTCAAATTGCATGACGTAAGCTGCTGCCCTTACCATGAAAATTTGTGTAGCGTAATGTATTTAGTTCCACATGATTCTCTTGGCATCTGTTGGGCTGTAGATATTTCATATCTTGTGGACATTATTTCTTCACAAGGGTGATTTGGCTTGATCTTTCCTGAAGATGTAACTAATGCCTGGAACTTCTCATCTGTGTTGGTGGCATTTATGCTTTCTGTAAATAAACTTTATGAAATTGGAATTAAACTGTAGATAATATTTGAAATCTGGAGTGCTTTTCAGCTGCAATTTGCTAGAAGTTAATTCTAACTTAAATTTATGATTTAATTGCTGCTTGCATGTGATAGACCCTGCACACAAACTTTCTTCCACAGCACAAAATACACACAAGCAAACACAATTATGGCAAACACAGCAATGGCAGAAGAGTATTCTCTATTGATTGATCTTCAGGAACCAATAAAAGAACAAGATAGGTATGCTAGAATTAGAGGTCCTAGCTCCTCCAGCCTTAGGCTCACTCCACGTAAATGACAGCTAACAATTGCATGCCCCTCTCTCACCCCCCCGTACTGTTTTATTCCCCTGACAGATAACTACCGAACCTTCCATTCCCTAAGACAAATTTACCCCAACCCTTGTCCTAAAATGACAAAGCCTACCCCTCCAATGCCTTGGCCTTCCTCCTATGGTAAGTAAGCTTGATTTCTGGACTCCTATGGGTCGGATGGGTTGTATCAGCATGCTATTGGAATAGTAGAAAGCCGCACAGATTTTGTTGTTTTGAGATTTGGATTCATGCTTAAGCATTTTGTTTAATTTAATGTAATTTTCCAGCTTGAGACACATAAAATAATAAAAAACTGTGCAACTTTCTACTGCAGTTAACAGAACTTTATTTTTTTGTCAGAAAATTGCCAAAGCTGAGATCAATAAGGAAATTGATGTTGACTATCTTTCTTCTATAGAGGTTGTTTCTTTGCACTAGTTTGCCTTTAGGAGTATTCCTTTTGATGCTTGTCAGTTTTTTAATTTTCTGTTTCTGTTAATTTATAACTAATAGATTGAGTACTTTTCATTGGATGAGCAGGTTCTAATCATTGATCATGCAGATATCATAGCAATGCAGGTAAATCGTGAATCTGGTGATTTGGTTGTTATATTCATTTTGATTTCGAAATATGTTGTTGTATCCTGTTATTCTCACACAATGTGCACCTATCTAGAATTGGGCCTTTCTAACTTCTGTTCTTGAGAAATTGAACCGCATACCTTCTAAGCAGCACGGGACTGACATCATGCGCATTAGGAAGTGGTATGTCTACTATTTATCCTGATCAATATCATGATTATCAATGTGATGCTTTAGATTTTAAGGTTCATCGTTGTACAGAATCCTTTACAGAAGTTATAGTTGTTATATTTTTCTTTGTAGCTTCTTTAAACTATTAATTCAGTGATGCATGCTTTTCTTGTTTAGGTATTTGGAAGGGCATGCGAAATTTTATCGGCAAACTATACTTCTGGGTTATTATGTTAATCCAGGTAATTCTATCCTCTTCTTTTTCTCTTTCAGCCATTGATCTAGACATAAGGTATAGGAAGTCCCAAGGCATTTTCCAGAAGTCTTACATGTAAAACTATGGCATTAGTTCAGAGCAATTGACAAATTATAGAGATTAAGTTTTTCCTTGGTTTTACACCTCCAATTTTGTGCATTTACTTCACAACATCTATGTTTCTCTTGCCTTTATGAGAATGCTGCATTTATTTCTATTTCTTGCTACTTCTGCATCTTTGTGTTATTAAAAAGTTACTAAGCCAGGGCAACTGGTACTTTTCCTAGTATCTGCATTGAGACCAATTATAATCAAGTTTCTTTTTGTTTCAGACATTAATGCTTTGTTCAATCGCCAATGTTTTAACTACCAAGGAAAGGTACGTTTTTTGTCTACTCCATTTGCTAAATCTTCTAGGTGCATACATCTGGACCATAGGAGATAGAGCTAGAAGTTGTTATTTAAGGGCGATGAGGGACTATATAATAGCTGTAATTCCTGCCAATGTCATAGAACTGGCTTAGCTTACAAAGATTGTTGTCTTTTAATGCATTCACTTCTTCTCTTAAATCATGTCTCTCTCTCTCTGTGTTTCACATATTACTTGGGCTAAAATTTAGTCCAACTCGTGGATGGGTTAGAATTCATGTTCACTATTATCTTTAGTGTAATCAGGTATACCTTATATATCTGATTCAGCAGTCTATTTATTTGCATCAAGTGAAAACCATACATATCCTCAGTAGCTTACTCCAGTCAACTCTTTTGTGGTGTTCTGAAAATTTTCACCATTGCACACTTCATTTCTCAAGAGTATGCCTAACTTCATTTCTCAAGAGTATGCCTAAAGTGTTATTCTTGTGACACCAGTCGAACTATTTTTTATCAGATCTTCGAACTATAAATATGTGAATCAGAATGGATCTGGCTCTTCTTGTGCTGATTGCATATGGCTTAAGCCATGGTTTTGTGCATGTTGAATGAATATGCACAATATTTCATCCATATTCTAATGAATAAACAACATCCTCATTACTTGGTTCAAATGTCTAACAAAGTCAAAAGGGTTAGCTAAAACAATTTTTTTGATGATATTAATAGATAAAGTTGACGAGTGAGTATAAAGGCATGCTTCCCAAAGTCTTACTTCAAGTGCGACAGGTATGTTCAGTTTACTTGTTTAATCTACAGTATGACATTGGTTATTCACTCACTTTTTAGACTTTTTGACAAATAATTTCCTAGGGGCATTAATTGTCAAACCCAAATTCATTACGGGAAACTAAACTGAAACTAGTTTATAATTCTAAACCTTGGCATTGGCTACATGTATCCTCTCTCTTAATTCTAAACCTGGGCATTGGACGATAACATTAGTGAGATTGAAGTATGAGGCACCTTTTTTCAGCCAGGAAAATGTTTACAGATATAATTACTTTCTGGATTTCAATAATTGGACAAGATAGATGTATCAGAAAAAAGATCACCAATCCATGCCTTGCATCATGTGTGCATCCCTGTGTATCATGTCTTGCTATATGCATACAGTTCCAATGATCAAACACATCTTTTATAGAGCATTACCCTGTAGCTTCTCAGTTCATTAAGAGATATTCTACAATATTTTGGTTTCAGTTGCCTGATTTCTTACTTTGGCTAGTAATATGACCAATGCATGAAGCCAGTAATTTTAAGTATGTAAGTGTTAATCTTTTGCGAATATTGACATGCCACAGATTTATGAGCGACTTGATGCAAGCTCGGTGATGGATGCTGATGATGCTCGACTTGAATATTTTACTAAGAAGGTTGTTACAAAATTTACAGTTCGACAGAAAAATGTTATCACACTTTCCTCATTTTGGTTAAGGCCATAAAAAGAAGATTTCAGCTTCCTTAACCTTTTCAAAAGCCAGACTTCTTGTTCAGCTTCCTTTTTAACTGGCTATTTAAACATCCTGTCCTTCACATATTGGAAGTTCTTCATATAACTTTCTTTGGGGGTTTAATATTAGGAAAATGTAAGGATTGGGGAGAAAATTCAAACCATTATGTGGTTCATGACAAGATATTTTCTCTTTTATGGGTACAGGTGTTTCCAAAGATAAAGGATGCTAGCCAGGTACATGCTCAGTGTTGGAAACCATTAAATTAATCCTAATGTGTTTGTATGCCATGATTTAACATTTTGTTTCAGGGGGGAACTATGCTATTCATTAGTTCTTACTTCGAATATGTGAGAGTTCGCAACTTCTTGAAGTCACAGAATGCATCCTTCTGCCTTCTTTCAGAGTAGGAAACCATCTTTCTACCTTTTAATCATCATTTAGTTTCCATGTATTGTTCTCCCTTGTTTTTTTCTATTTTAGGGTATGCTTGTCTTCGAATGTTATATTCACTCTTTTGGAATTTTGAATTACCACTCTCTTTCTTTTTAGATACACCAAACCAAGTGATATATCCCGTTCACGAGTTTGGTTTTTTGAAGGAAAAAGGAAAATCATGCTTTACACTGAGAGAGCTCATTTTTACCACCGATATAAGGTACTTTGGAACTGCTGTTACTCCTGCCATAGATCTAGAAAGCTTGTAATTTGTCTGCGTGGTGTCTTTTTAAGTCTGAACATTTACCTTATTTGTGACTGAAGTTGTAACACGTTTGTTTATCAACTCTTTGTGAAAAGATTCGTGGTATTCGAAATTTGATCATCTATTCTCTCCCTGAAAGGAAGGAGTTCTATCCCGAGGTGAGCATTCTTCCTGTAATAGGTTACATTGACCATCATTGGTCTTCTGACCTAGTGATGGATTCTTCTTAATTTAACTGTACACTTCTCTTTCTTTGTCGCAGGTGCTTAACATGCTTGATGGGGCACATGACACTGAATGCACGGTTCTTTTTTCTCGATTTGATCAGCTTCGGGTAATAGCTTAAAACTCTTCTGTTGATTTAGTTTGCAATGATCAGATTGTTTGGTTAGCTCCCTAGGAATGTACCAGATTTTTGTAATATTTTACCCCGTCCTGCGTATGTGTTGTTTACGTGGATGCGCTGTAATTCCTATCTTGGCTGTCTTAGCTGGAGAGAATTGTTGGAAGCACTTCTGCCAGAAGGATGATCACTTCTGAAAAGAACATGTTTGTGTTCTGTTGAAAGACTTGTAGCACTTCTGCCAGAAGGCTGATCACTTCTGAAAGAACATGTTTGTGTTCTGTTGAAAGACTTGTACGCACACCTGCAATTACGATCTGGTCGTCTGTCTGAGGTGAAATGAAGATTATAATTTATGAAGGCCGCCATTGATTGGAAGAAAACCAGTTAAGAGAGGGAGTGTTCACGATCATGGTATGCTTGGAATGCTTGTTCTCGTCGGATTTAAAGCAGCTTAAGTCAGAGTCTTCAAACTTCAAGCATCATTTTGATGATCTCTCTGTGGATGAATGGAATAACAATGGCTGATACACATTGTTAACTATGTATTTGATATCTTCTTTATCTAGGCCCTTGTAAGAATAGCCATTCCTTCATATGTGAGCTCCTGCTTCAACCCTCAGCTTGGCTGGTGGGAATCAGTTTTGTTTTTATATTAAATTTTCATTTTTTTTAATTTGTTAAAAAGTTGAGTACAGAATTCTTCTGTCTCCCCAGTTCCTATCAATTTACTTTTAGATTCTTAGTTAAATTTGTACATCGTACAAATAACTAATAAAACATCAAATCGCAGTCACAGTATCATACAAAAACACAAACTTCTCAATTCAATTCCAGGCCTTGGATTGAATATCCAATACACACAAGATCATCACGAAATATGGTTTCTATCGACCCTATTTCTTCAAGAAAATGTACGAATTTATATGGAGAAGGAACCCTTTTTACTCTCCACCAGCTCGCTCTTAAAACCTTTCAAATTAAGGAATCTCCTAATCTAAAGTTCTTCAATGCATAGATAAGGGCATGAGTTACATATCTATTATCTACTACAGATATGGAGAGGGCACACGATTGAAAAGTAAAATAAAGTTGAGGTTTAAAATTGGACTAACAAAAAGAAGACAACTTGGGAACATAATCAGTGGCTAAATTTCAATAGATGAAAGGCTAAATCTAACACTTAAACATAGCTTGAAGGCTAAATTCCTGAATTCAAGATACTTTGATGGCTAGAAAAGGGTATCTAAACCCTTTTCTTCCTTAACATGTTACCTTTCTAGCAACTTTTTCCACCACATACATCTTTTGGCAAAAGAAGTATTATTCTTTTTATCTTTTGCACAAAGGTACCCTAGTTAAAAAAGTCAGGAGAAAGTCATCGATTGTATGCAACCTTCCCCGTGATCTTTCAGTCACAAAGGAATAACTTTACCCATCTCTTCAAGGCTCGTATTCAATAGATTAGTATGAAGCTAAATTGGTTCTTTGTTATTTTGGACATCAAGAATAACATCGAAAACAAAAGAATAAGAATGGTTAAAAAAAGTGCATGAAGAATGTTAAAAGTTATTAATTATTCTTAATGTAAATCGAAACACTTCAATGGACCTTATTAACTCTTCAATTCTCATTACTAAGTACAGCCATTATCTTTCACAAGAAACGTGAAAATCTCCATCTCTGTGATTTGTTAGTGTCCTGTAAGAAAGGGACAATGAGGTCGTATGAACATGCAACTAAATGAATACACGCAGGCTGCATGCAAAGCAAAGTGACCATTGATATGGGAATATTCAAACACGATCCCTGTGAAGATATTTGGTTTTCTTTCTTTTTTTTAAAATTTATCTTCGTTGAAGTTAACGAGGGGGAAGTTGCAGGCAACTCTGCATGAGTAACTACTGCTATATCTACATTCTTGAATGTCGCAGACGATTTAATATTATGGGGTGAGGGAGGAGGAGATTAAGTGGTGCGTGTGGAGATGAGTGACAGATACAGAGAGAGAGAGAGAGAGAGAGGACCAGGCAAGGACAGTAAATTACGCCGCTTTGAACAGCAGGTTCCTGATGCTTTAATGGCGGCCCTTAGTTTCTGTATAATAAACAAACACAAAAGGGTCTGGTCATTATTTATAATCGGAACTTGACCTCCTCCTTTTTCTCTTTTCCAGATACTAAGCTTTTCTGTCAGGATTTGACTCTTTTGAGTCTTAAATTAGCTGCCATAATTATGTAGCTATTGCCTGAAACAAAGTCTAAATGTTTCCAGGGAAGAAAGCGTTTCATTACTACTCTCTTTGAACAGTTTTAATAAATGCCAACTGCTTTGAGTCAGGTAGTGTTTCGACTGGTGTTGGGGTTTCTGCTTGCTCTTTCAGTCGTATCACATATGCAATATCTGTTCTTCACTAGGGCAGACAAAGATATACTACCATTCTTGAAAAGTAATATTATGATTACACTAATAGTAATAGTTGAAACTTTTTCCGTTTAGAAAACACAAGCGTGCATATCAAGTAGATAGGAACTTAGTTCGAAAAAGTTGTGGCAGCTACGTAGAAACTAGTCTAATAGTAATCACAATCCGATTCTAGTCTTTGGACTCTCGTGTTAATGTTATTAATGCACTTCCCTCGCTCATTTTAGGAGCCAAACCCCCCTCGATCTCCACCTATATTTATGCGCGCGTGTGACTGTGTTGAGTACACTTCACAGGACACTGACCGCAGATTTTTGTTTTTTCCCCACTCCTTGTTGAAGTATATCTAATCTCACACTCGTCTCTCTTCAAGGTTGTAGGAGCAGTACACTCTCATGGTATCACACTTTATGTTCTTTAAGTTTGTTCATTTAAGGTAAACGTATGCATGTCTGTATCTCTTTGATCAAGTGCTTATTTAGTCTGACGTTTCTTTCTGGTTCATTACAAGGCATATGTACTACGGGGGTCGATGATGGTTAGAGGTTGGAGATGTCTTGATGACCGAACACCTGGAATGATGCTTCTTTTAGTTACCATATTCAGTTCTCTACTAACAGTTCTTCTAGGTATCATCTGTCCTTCTGCTTGTTCTTATTTTCATGACGTTTACTTGTGAAATGAAAGTTATTAGAGAAAAAATGGAAGATGATGGAACGAACAGCTCTTGGCAATGAGAAGACTGTCAAATTCGACATTATCATATAATTCAGACGAGTTTACACGTCGTCTGATAAACTCGATCCATGCATGTCTACATGATACAGATGAGTAGGACATTGCCAAGTGCTGTCTGTAGCAGATAGTGTTGGTTCCAGTTTAAGGCCCTTGAACCCTGGATTTTAAAAGTTGCTTTGATTAGTTAAATTTTCCAAGTTCAATGACATCAATTGAGGTTTAGATCACAAGGAATAGTAAGTTCGGAGATGGGAATTGTTGGTTGTGCAGGCTTTGTTACAAAAAACAGCAAAAAAGAAGAAAGAGTTCATTTTCCAGATGACCATGCATGCACGCAAACTATCAAGCTATTCTTTTTCTTATGTTTAGTTGAAGTTTCTTCATTTTGGCTATGGTTTTAAGGTTAAAGTTTTTGGCTTTTGTATTTGGAAAATGAAATAATTAAGTTACAGTAACAAATGCAGTGTTGGAGTTATTTCATGGAGAAACAGTAGTTGTTAGCCAGGAGGTCGCCATTAAAAGACTAACGTTTTCCAAGGAAAACAACACTCTCTCCGCTAGGAAGCCCCTGCAGTCTACAGGTAAACTAAAACATCTCTTCTTTTTAGCATCAATAAGCGACTCATTTCGACCAGAAAAGACTATACACGTTTTGTTGCTCATGTTCACTGAACTTGCCATTGGGTACATACTGATCACTGAACTTGCCATTGGGGACATTCAGTCTCGCACAAATCTTCATTGATCTTCTAATTGCCACCATCATGCAAGGGGACTGAAACTGCAAAATTCTTGGGTCTCATTCTCTGATTTTGACACTGATGAGCTGTAACTCTGTGCCCTGCAAACAGATTATGGAGATGCAAACCGCATCGGCACTACTTGCTCAAGGGATGATATAGCAATATATCAAGGCTCAGCATCACCACTTCCTAATGGAATCCCATCATTCAATGTTCAAATACTGAATGTATGTGTCTCTGGTTGTAGTATGTCTAACATTCACGTTAGCTGTGGATGGTTTAGCTCAGCCCGGTTGATCAATCCAACCGTGTTTCGACGAGTTGATTATGATGACTGCCTTGTCAATGATGGCAAGGCTCTTGGCCCTGGAGAAATTCTCTCCTTCCAGTATGCCAACAGTTTTCCCTACCAGTTATCAGTCACATCTGTAACTTGTTGCTGAGGCAACTTATAGCTGCTTTAAACCCAATTACTATTAATCCAGAGCTTCAAAACTTATCGCAGGAAGTCAAAAGTTATAGATTATGCTTGTAGCTGGGTTGGCTTGACTCTATGAACTAAAGAAATCGAACAGTTTATGCCATACAATGACCGAGGATATTGGCTCAAAAGTTAATGTGATGTTGGTAAAGATAGTCACAAGGGAATATATGACTCTAGTATAAAGCACATGTGCTAGTCTATGATGCATAATGTGCTAAGCTAACTAATTCACCATTCCCAAACTCAGAATATGCAGAAATCTAGCTTACCAAATTTCTCTGCTAATCTAGCTCAAATTGTATCTTTTAGTTATAAAATGCTCCAGAGGGTCTTGACAAAGAAGAGAGTCATAGCTCTTCTTTATCATAATAAACAAACTGAAAGAACTAACGCTTTCTTAAGCCACAGTAATTTCCTTTCCCGATAGATATAATATCAATACAGAAAGGAAAACGAACTCAATCCCTATGATCAAAAGAAGTTTTCTGCGAGAAAAGTTTGGCATTCACAGCTTATTCAATTCTAGTAACAACAGTGGAATTTTGATATTGAATGCTAGACATTGGAAGTTTTGAGTGCTCAAGATTTCCATCCTAATACCCATAATCATAACTAAACTCAGATACACCAACCATGGCATACAGCACCTGAGTAACTATGTACAAACCGCCCCCAAAGATAAGAAGGAGAAGGACTGCTGACTTAATCAATTCGACTATGGGCTGTAAAAAGAGCACCTGTACTTTCTGTAAGTGTATACAGGGCTTATCTCCTTATATTTTCCCAGAATTCTTCCATCAATGCCCCTTCAGCACCTAAAGCTAACGCCTTTTGATCACCCATACCAGCCGAAACAAAACACCCACAGAAGCAGCTCCCAACACCACAAATCTCGAATGCCCATTTGGAAAAACTTGAAAAAGCTCTCTTTTTGAGACATTTAGACATTTTTCCATCTGGGTTTGAGGTCCATATATATGTACTTGTCTTTATGCTTCAATTCATCAACACTTACTGCAGGATGCACCAGAGTTTTCCCATCAAAAGCTGCTGTTTTTGCTGGCTTGCTGTGTGGATAACTGGGATTCTATAGTTGAAAAGTTCTCTTCAGAGGTATAAGAAATAATACAATTTCCAGTTGGTTTGGTGAGATTGGTGTATTGTGGGAGGTAAATAAAACTGTAATCTAAAAGCAAATTTGGTGTTCATGGCTAACTCACCTTATCTGCAATCTCTCTGTCATTTGTCAAGAATGCAGGGGCTAAATTTCATGTTTACCATAATTATATGACAATAATGAATTTTTATATTCTTGAATATATGTACAATGTTATTTTATTTAAAGCTAAAATATTTAAAATTGTAAGGGTTTTAATCTAAAATAAAAGTATATCTATGTAGTATATACTCTTTAACACCTTTTCCATCTATTTTTAGAATTAAAATTTCCATATTGTTTTCTTTCCCATTTTTTCATAACATAGTTATGAAATGTTGTTATCACCATATTCATTATCTCTCGTGTAAAGCATACTTTCATTGTTTAGTTAAATTCTAGAAATAAAGTGTGGGAAAGAATTTTCATATATTATGATATATTGAATAGGAAATATACATCATTTTATACATAACATTACAAGAGAGAAAATAAGAAATTAAATCTGAAAGGTTATCTAAAGCTATCTAATGGAATCCCTTAATTTAAGGGATTTCAAACTTATTCTAATATATTTACAACTTTTCTATATTTCAATATAATCTATTTACAACTAATTAGTATCTCAACACTCTCCCTCAAGCTAAAGAATAGATATATTCTATTCCCAACTTGTATACAAGATCATGAATTTAAATTGTTCAGCCCTTTCGTTAGAACATCATTTACGTAACTGGTGTTCTGATGAAACATAGGACATACACATTAACCTTCCATCCAATTTTTCTTTAATGAAATGTCTATCAATCTCAATATGCTTTGTCTTGTCATGTTGTATAGCATTATCAGCAATATTGATGGCTAACTTATTGTCATAATAATGCTTCGTAGGACCGTCCCATTTGACTCTCAAATCATCTAGAATAATCTTTAGCCAGAGTATTTCACACAATCCTTGAGCAATAGCCCTAAATTCTGATTTTGCAGATGACCTTGCTACCACATTTTGTTTCTTGCTCCTCCACATTACCAAATTACTCAGTAGTTGATCTTCCATCCCTTATGGAACTTGTATAGTCAGCATTGATGTAAGATTTTAGAGCAAGAGCATTGTTTTTCTTGAACAAAATTTATTTTCCTGGGTTGCCTTTCAAGTAATGTAACATCCTATAAGAAACTTGAAGATGAGGTTCTCTTGAATCATGCATGAATTGACTGATCACGCTTACCGAGTATGTTATGTTTGGCTAAGTGTAAGCAAGATATACGAGTCTACTAACCAAGCTTTGATACATCCTTTTATCAACAACTAGTTCTTCTTTAGCTTCTCCCAACTTGTGGTTTGGACCCATTGGTGTAGGGATTGGCTTACACCTAATCTTCCCTGTGTCTACCAATAAATCAGTCACGTACTTTTGTTGAGATATAAAAACTCCTTATGTGGAATATGCCACCTCAATACTGAGAAAGTACTTTAGTTTCCCAAGTTCTTTTATCTTAAACTCTTTTACTAGTCTTCTTTTCAATTCATGCTTCTCTTTCTCATCATTTCCAGTCACTATGATGTTATCCACATAGACTAGAAGAGCAAATGTTTAATGAAAAAAGTGTGATCATCTTGGATTTGTTTATACCCAGATTCCCTTATGACTTTTGCAAATCTCCCAAACCAAACTCTAGGAGATTGTTTTAACCTGTAAAGGGCCTTCCTCAGCTTGCAAACTTTGTTACTAGTGTTTCCCTCAAATCTTGGAGGGATGTTCATATAGATTTTTTTGTCTACGTCTCCTTGGAGAAATGCATTATTAACATCATATTGTAAGAGTTGCCAATTAAAGTGGACAACCAATGATAACAAAATTCTCACAGTGTTCATCTTTGCAACTGAAGCAAAAGTCTCTTAATAATCAATCTTATAAGTCAGAGTGTACCCTTTGGCCACCAATTTAACTTTATATCTCTTAAGAGATCCATCAGCCTTATATTTGGGTGTGAAAATCCATTTACAGTCAACAATGTTTTTCCCTTTCGGTTTATTAACAATTTCCCATGTCCTATTTTTTTCCAATGCATTCATCTGCTCGCTCATAGCATCCCTCCATTCCTTTTTTGACAATGCCTCAGAAACTGTGTTAGGGATAGTAATGGTATTTAAACTTACAATAAATTTTTGGTAGGCTGGTGACTGGTGTTTAAGAGAAACACAGTGAGATAATGGATAAAGTGGTCGCTTAGTGCATTCTCTAGTTCCTTTCCTAACAGTAATAAGTTCAACAAATTGTGTGTGTAAACGTATGTCAGATCTAACCATGATTTCATTTCTAAATTCTAGTTGGATTATTGGACCTGTGTCAGTTCTGGAACGACCTTCCTCTTTGAATACACTTGAGAAATGCTAGCTCGGACATATGATGACATGGATTCAGTAGTAGAATTAGGAAACTCAAATGTAATTGGTTCAGAGGACTCGGTTGTTTCAACAATATGAGCTGGAGCAAAAGGAAGGTTAAGGGTTTTAAATGGTTCGAAGGACTCACAAAGTGCTATCTTCCATCATTGAAATCTCCCTCTGAAGAGAGGACTTGGAGAACAAATGTATATTTTCTGTGAAGGTGACATCTTTTGTGTAACATACTACTCCCATAGAGCATATGGCCAAACATACTAAAGGATATTTGAAAACATACTCTATAAAAATGGTACATTAAGACAATCAAACTAACTCATTAAAGGCATCAAACATATCATAAGCATTCTAAGTGTTCAATTCTTCCCATTTCATTCACAAACATAAAAGTCATATGTAACATCATAATTTAGAATCCATATATATACATTACACAACATTTTTAAGAGTTCACTTTCAGTACCAAAAATATAACATGATATGGGATGCTAATACACCAAACATCTATCTAGACTCCTCAAATTCAGCTGATTGAACTTTTGAGCTATTCTTTTCCCTAAAATGCAAATACTAAACTTTTACCATATAACCTTAGTAGCTAGAACTCCATTGAACCTAAAAACAAATATTGCAATTTTGATAAGTTTGTGAACTCAGTGAGTAAACCATCATCGATGTATTTACTCAAGTCAGATCACAAACAAGTTATAACCCAAATCAACAAGTGTATCATATCATCCAGTATTGAATACCACATCTCATTTCATCATACTTCAATAAGTACATCATGTAAGCTAGTATTGTATATCACAATACATTTTCCATTTACTTCAACTGTATTACACTACTTTAAAACAATTCAATAATTCATTTGAATTTAATCATATCGTATATGTAGGAAGGTATATGCAAATGCACATGTGTTTCCCATTTTTATTTTTGTTTTGTTGTGACCAAGTGCCTATCAAACCAATTTACTGTCCCGTATCCGTTGTGGATACCGAAATCCTTTCTAGCCCGTATCCATTATGGATACTAAGTCCATGTCATCTGAGCTTGAGGCTCTTTTTCACAATCCTGAGCTCAAAGCTCTTTTCTGACTTCAGTCACTCTGGTCACAACTCCTTTATCTGATCATGCATTTCAATATAATGAGATGCATCTTTTCATATGCCATGCTTTCATTTCAGTATACCAATGCCTTATATCAAGCTCCTCAGATCTATGTCTAATATTTATAAATCAATTGTACACATATTTTAGATTAAACATTCGATTCATACAGAAGCACATATAGTTGAGTTTACACATTTAAGTTAACTCGCATTACACTCCAGAAAAGTTATTGCCTCGATGTTCCGGCAATGTCTGGGTATTGACAATCACCTTTTGGTCTATCGTCATACAATACACATATAGTTCCCAAATCACTAATTTGTTTGATCATATGAATATACAATCATGCAAATGTATATGTATTATGTTTCAATGCATGCTCAATTACTTTCCAGGTATTTATTCTCATACAAATATCTTGACCATT
>JANIJF010000209.1:8277105-8292073 GCA_024520955.1 Erythroxylum bequaertii | reverse complement strand
TTATACATTCATAAAACTTTTCTAGCAATATATATTCATTCAATTACCCAATTCTTATTCAGAATTACCTCATGTTCTTCAATGCTCCTTCATTCATGCCTAATACACATTACTTATATCCTTAAGATCATGATGGTATTTATAAGAATACCTTTATTCCTTTATCACGTTATAATTTTCCAGATTTGGTTACATTGATACCAAAACAATTCATTCTTTAAGTTATGACATTAATTAATAACCTAAAATTATCAAGCTTTTTAACCAACTGATCAAGCATTAATCTAGGTTCATTCTAAGCCTTAATCAAGACCAAGTACACCAATTTAGAGTGACTTTTTCTCATATGGTTCAACATGTACACAAAACATAAATTATCAATTCAAAACTAGGCCCACAATCATGGGGGACCTCTCCACGATCGTGACAGAAGCACTGTCTTTCTTCCTTAATTCTCCACGAATTTCACATGCTTAATGACATCACTACTACTTGAATTTTTTCCAGAATTCATGTCCTATAAAGCTACTTCATTTCATGCTAGTCTAGCTTCCATATTGGTTACATTATATCCCACAAAATTCTACTCATTTGCTTCATTACCATTCATTTTATACTATTATACATACAATCCTAACTTTTTCAAATTTGAAAACACTTCATTAACAACTATCTTTAGTATGAATTTATCATCAATTATACCTCAAATCCCAACTTAAATCATCCATATAATAACAAATAAACCACTGTTATCATGCATCCAAAAACACAACAGAAGATACCCCTTTTTATTCATCACTTTCCAGCACAACTTTAACATCAACACTATATTCAATCCATCCTTAATCAGTCATCATATCACAAGCCACAAAGATCAGTATTTCACTTGCTTGTTTAGCTCAAATGTCACCTTAATGTATCAAGCTTGCTTTGCATCACATGTATGCAAGATCATCTCAAGAACAAAGTGGGAGTAGGATGGTTTTAGCAAAGACAAGAAGATGACAACAAATTTAACAATGTTCTGCTTCTAAAACTATCTTTATGAAAGATTTTTACATGGATTTTATTGTGACAATTGAATAGAATTTAGGTAAAGCACAAAGATGTGAGGGGGAAGTACATTTCGGTAGTGAGAGGGAGGAGAAGGAGAGAGTACAACAGAAACAACAAATGAAAAGATTATGCCATGTGTGTGTTGTGTGATGTGAGTGGAGAGGACACTTGTCAAGTGTCTAGGCCAGCTATATGTCCTCTCTTTAGGCTGCCAAATGTCACTTAGTTCCTAAGCCATTTGTTACTTAATTCTACTGTCATATGTCACTCAATTTATAGACTTAGTCATCCTAAATTTTCACATGTCGATTGTCTCTACTTGAAATTTTTCCTAGTCTAAATATACATTTTAATCCATCAATCTTCCAATTGTGACAAATAACTCCAATTTACTAATTATAATCCATCAATTCTTTTTATTGGTAAATCAAAATATAAGACATTAAAAATGCACAATCATGTCTCAATTATTTAGAAACTCGTACCCTTGAACATGCCAATTGAGTGTAATTTTTCTAAATCAAAATTCATGTGTGTATGCCCATATTATGCATGTGAATGAAATCATAAAAATCATATTCTAATTACACCAAATTCATTCTAATATGTTGTAATTCAGTTATATAACACTTAATCCCTTAATAGGTTTGGAAACCGGCCATTACATTTAGAAATATAAAAAATTTTAAATGACGGATTGTAACACTTGTATCCCTTTTGAGTAGGTGAGTAACCAAGGAAGACACATTTGATGCCTTAGGGGTCTAGTTTGTCTCTATGTTGGTTATGGACATGAACAAAGGCAGTGCATCCAAATACCCTAGGTGTGAGGCCATTTGAGGTTCTGAAGTGTGAGTAGAAGTTATTAATAATTTTTATGGGACTTTTGTTATCTAACACACGTGATGGAAGTCTATTTATCATGTATGTGGTCGTAAGAATTGTCTCTCCCCAATAGGATTTATGGACATTCCCTTGAAAGAGTAAGGCTCAGGTGGTGTTAAGTAAGTGCCCATTTTTTCTTTCTACTACCCCGTTTTGTTGAGATGTGTTAACACATGATGAATCATAGATAATGCCCTGTGATTGAAAGAAACGTGACAAAGTCTGGTTGAAGTAGTCTCTGGCATTGTCTGTCCTAAAGCTTCTTATTTTAACCCCTAATTGGTTTTGAATCATTGAGTGGAAATTAGGTGTAACAAGGCTAACATCAGATTTTTGTTTAATAAGAAATCGTCATGTAACTTGAGTGCAATCATCAATTAAGGATACAAACCAACGAGTCCTAGAAACATTAGGTATAGTAGAGGGACCCCATATGTCACTATATGAATCAAATGAAAAGGATGAGAGCTTCTTTTATTGTTAACAGGAAAAGATACTTGAGTATGTTTTGCAAATTCACAAACATCACAATGAAATTCAAAAATATCTAATCCTTGACACAAATGAGGAAACATGACCTTTAAAACTTTAAAAGATGGATGACCTAGGCGTAAATGATATAGCCAAATGGTATCTTTGTTTGAGGAACTGAGAAATGACAAAGACAGGTTGCTCTTAACTCTTTGAGGCAATTCAAGTAGGTAAAGGCCACTCCTTTCTTTAGCAAGTCCAATCCTCCTCCCCGAGACCGGATCCTAAAAAACAAAATGAGAAGGAAAAAAAGTAGCCTAACATTTGAGATCATAGGTAAGTTTTTAAAGAGAAACAAGGCTAGATAACAGTTTTTTTATATGGAGAACCTTTTAAGAATAAGAGTAGGTGTGATGTGTATATCTCTGAACCCTGCAATAGTAACTAGAGAGTCATTGACCGCTACAATCTTTTTGTAGTTGGGCATGGGGTATATATGTGGAAGAGTTGAGATGTCTGTGTCATATGGTTTGTAGCATCCGGGTCTATTATTCAAGAATTGGTATAAAGATTTTTTGAGGCATTCATGCAAAAAAGAAGTAAAGTTTTACTTGAAAGAGCCAAATAACAAGTCTTAGAAGGTTTTTCAATAGTCCCTAATAAGCTTCTCAGCTTCTCAATTGCTTCACTATTTAATACTCCTGTTGCTGAATTTTCCTCAACTTTGGGTTGTTCTACCATATGTGCTTGGGACCTCTACTGTCCCCCACGATTTCCCCATTCTCGGCTTGGTGGTTTACCATATAGTTTCCAACATATTTCCTTTGTGTGCCTCGGTTTCTTTCAGTGGGTGCACCAGAGGTTATTCTTATTCTCCTTCCCTTGGTTTTCTCTACCAGAATGTTTATATAGATCACTATTTCCTTGGTCCTGATGATCAGTTTTTGCTATTAAGGCTGTCCCGTCCATGATTTGTGGTTCAAGCATAACACTCCTTCAGCTTTCTTCTACTCGAATCAATGAGATTGTCTCTTTTAAAGATGGAGTGTCCCTTTTTCCAAGGATTTGGATCTCATAGACATGGTCTTTTTCAATGAAGTTCTTCAAGATGACATCCCTAGGAAAAATCACCTTGAAAACTTGATAATGATAAAGTTTTTGCCACAGATTCTGTGGCAAATTTGCATATTCTATAACAAATTTGTCTCCTTGATTAGCAGCTACAGTATTGACCTTGATCTCTTACACTTGAACATCACAAGCCTTCGAGTATGTGCGACAAATGTAGTCCCAAATCTCCTTTGCAATGACAAGAAACATATCACACTAATTATAGGATCCATACAATCCTATAGCCAGGACGTTATCATGGAATCCTCCTCATCCCATGCTTCAAACATTGGGCTATCCCTAGTCAATCCTATTTCAGGAATATGACTAAGCCTCCTTTTGCCCTTTGAGGTATCTGCGGACAAATTAAGACCATTTGTGATAGTTCTTTCCATTAAGCCTATAGGAGGCCAAAAAATTTTGTAAATCACCAATTTTCTGAATGATACTAAATTCTTCTGGAGGATTCCAATTAGTAGAGACGGAAGTTTTAAGAGGTCGACATGATGAAGAAGAAGATATTGCAACAATTAAAGCTACCCAAATGGGAATCACTGAAGGAGGAATGTGGCAATGAAGGCTGAAACAAACAAGAGAAGAGCCAAAAATAACGTTTCGACAATGCAATAATGAAGGCTGCTCAAAGAACAAATCCCAGAAAAAAAGAAACCCTGCGACTAATACATGTGGGAAAGAATTTTCATATATTCTGATATATTGAATGGGAAGTATACAACATTATATAGGATATTACAAGAGAGAAAATGGGAAATTAAATTTGAAAGGTTATTTAAAGCTATCTAATGGAATCCCTTAATTTAAAGGATTTCAAACTTATTCAGTCTAATCTATTTACAACTTATCTATATCTCAATATAATTCATTTACAACTAATCAGTATCTCGACAAAAAGCAAAACTAAATTGAAAATGAATATTTAGATCACCAATAAATATTTATAACTAAATCAATAAACATTTCTCAGCAAATAATAATTTTGCTGCATAATATTTTGATCACTACCTAGAAACAAACAGCATACTCCTGATACTAACAGGAATCACCATAGTTTACAATTCAATGGACGATGAAGCATTTTCCTATATCAGATTAGAAAATCTTTCTAATGTGCCAAAAGAAATGATAAATACTGAAAGACGGTTGGTTCTGGCTTGGACTACAGAGAGCAAGTATGCACTTCTGTAAATTTGTAACTGGTTAATTTCTTTCCTCCATAAATGCAAGTCTTTGTGCTGGTAAGATTGATGCTTCATGTGTGAGGTAAAGCTAAAGTAAAGCCAAGTGTTCATCCCTCCGAAGCAAAATGAATTGAATGAAGAAAACTTCTACAGTTTGACTGAGACCAAGGATGCAGCAGTTTCATGGCGGAGCAATCCCCTTCTTCACAAGCATGTCATAAACTCTATCAACTTTGATGGGTTCAATCTTGAATAAGGGATATGCGTCAGATTTCTTCGCAACGTTGCCACTGAAGATTTCTTTCGTCATCACCTCTTGCATTTTAAGATAGAGAGGTGGAGAAAGCTTGATCTCAGAGCATAGGCGTTTTTCCTGCCACAACAGAGCAATAATCAGGTCTAAAAAAATATATGAAGTGAAGCATAAAACTGCAACTAAGGAATCTAAACAATGTATGTTCTGGAGAAGTGTAATTAATCATTTTAACTGCCAACACAAACAGTAGTCTAGGAAAAATACATCTATAGCTAATAAACAATCATCCACATATGTACACATAAATCACATAATAAGAATCTACCACTTACAGTTTCAGACAGTAATTGCATCTGAGAAAATTGGGTAATGTCCAAATCATTGGCATTGCTTGAAGAGATCTGCCCAGGTCTTGAATTTGAATCCCTTCCGGCAGACTCTGAAGCCAAGAATGCATTTCCTTGATTGCTTGGACCAGGTTGAGCACCTTCTTTTATTCTCCTGGAATTTTCTTCAGTTTCTCTTTTCCTTTTATGGTTCAGGTATCTATCTGCCTCAGCTGATGAACGACAACCTGCAGCTTGAGCTTCCTGCAGTGTTATCACAGTTGTGACAATCGGTCAGACATTTTCATGTGGAACATGAATTCTAGATTTATAAGGCCACATATGAGTTTGGATCATCACGATAGTGGAAGTACTTCCTTTTTATGCCTGTGACACCTTATTTTTATAGACAAATGCAGAACAAAGACATTATGCCACAAAATTTACTTTCTGTTTACAAAGAGGTTTTATAAGGCCCAATAACTCCAAAGCAGAGCATCATACACCAGTGATGAATCATATACCTTGAGTTCCTGAAGTCTTTTCAGCATTCGGCGCTCAGTGATAACAGTCTGAAGAAGATCTTCATGCTCTTCTTTTGAAAGATATCGCATGAAGACATCATAGCGCTGACATAATTCCCTCTCTTCAGCAGACAAGTCCTTCTCAATAGGACTTGGATGAAGCAAATTTCTTTCTAATATGAAATTCTTCCTACGCTGCCTCTCATCAAGCCTGCAAATGCCAAATCATAAAAGCAAAATAGTTTAGATTTACATGCAATCAACCTGTTAGTAAAGCTGTCAACTGTCAAAATCAATCAACATAAATGAAAAGCAAATATCAATAACGCAACATTATGCAGATACAAAAGCAAGTTATTAATTTCACCACAAAAATTTTGGTTTATCAATTCTCATTTTTACGGCAAATTCATTATTAAGTTATGGAATAACCTCTTTGAATAGATTCGGAGCACACGCAATTTGAGCTCTCGCTCTTCTTCAGTGTCTGCATCTTTAAATTCCATCTCAGCCAGCAATTGCTCAGCATCATTGTCATATTCAGGATCAAATTCCTGCCTTTTTGGGTTATAACCACTCAACCCAATTAGAGATGGGCCCTCATTTACAGAAGACAATGGTTTTTCCACTTTAGGATCCTTTTCGGTCTGAGTGTCAGCTGTGTTAATAAAAATGATCGACTCAAAATTAATGCTTTCATCAGAACAGGAGTGAAATTGCTACAAGCAGTTGACATCATATATGCAGACTTGTATATGTTACAAACCTGACTTATAACCTAGAAGTATGCAAGTTAACAAATGACAATGGCTAAGAAAAATCCAGTTCAGTCTATAGCATTACAAATGAAGCACAATGTCATAGGTGATTGATACATCTTCAGACATCTCCTACACATAACATCATAAATGCCATTGTGCATTCCATTTTAGCTATACTACAACAATAGAGGTGCTACATATTGTTCAACGAGATCATAACATTGCGCATCATAAATTAACTTTAACTCAATGCATCCAATGTCTTCATAACTTCAGCAAAAGCTGGAAAGATAGACCTAGGCAGAACAACTAGTACATAAACAAGATTATAAATTGGAACGAAACATCTGCAGCTATTTGCAATGATAAGCCAACACACCTGCAGAAGGTAAACGATTAGGGGGACCACCTTTATGCATTTCTTCAACTCTGTATCCATTGAAAATAAATCTAGCATTAGAAGGTATATAAGCTATGTAAATAATGCACATATAAGAAACGACGACACCCATACTTAATCCTTGAAGGAGAAAATGGAGATTCCTCCTTCACTGCATGCTCCCCAAGTGATGAAGACCCTACAATTCATGAACAATTTTAACAAGAAAATTCATGAAGTAGAGAATTAAGACAACAATTAACATAAAATGCAGCCAAATCAGGATATTTGCAGGTTTGCTTCATAAGTCAACAATTTCTTTTTTAATACGAGGTAATAGTGAACTGAATCCATTACGGTATTGTGGGGAAAGTTTATAGGCATTCCAATCACTCAGTGGAGAATTGAAAGTCCAGACCAAGAAAGACAAAGGGAGAATAATAAGTGTCACAATGTACCTTTTTTGTCCTCTGCATGCCCTTTGGCCATGGCAAGAAGCTCATTTTTGTTTTTTCCAACAACATGAGACAAGTCCTACAGAAAAGAAAAATCAACAACACAATGTTTCGAGCACATTTTAAGGTAAAATTTTACTTTCTGAACAAGACACGATATCATACTGGCAGAGGGAAGTTTGGAGAATTCAAATAAACATTTGTATAGTGTTCAATGCACAACTCTTTGCTCTTTGTCCCCACATGCTCAGCAACTTCCGCCCAGTTTCCCAAGCCATACATTTCAATGCCCTAGAACCAAAGTTACATAAATCAGAGGAAACAAATATGTTATATACTTCTCACAGAAAAACTTCCGTCGAATGAACCATCTTTAAGAAAAACAGAAATAAAATCACCTCTAAGAGTAGTATCTCATCATCTGCATTCCAGTCAGGGCAGATAAGAGGGAAGGATAAATTATCCTGCAAAAATGAACAACAAATTTCCATACATTATAGACGCAGAAGTTCTGAACTAAACAAGTTAGGAGCAAGAAAAGAGACTAACCATAACCCTGTAAAAGTGATTGCATTTATGAGGGGTCACTTCAGCCCCAACACTGAAGCATTCTATGCATAGATCAAAATCAGGGCATACAGCACATTTGATGCGGATCTTTCCTGTTATATCTTTGTTGCAATAGTTGCAATGGTATAAAGCCCTCTTACCATCACTTGTTCCTTGACCTGATTAGGAAAAGGAAACATTTAAGGGGAGAACAGAGAAGAAAATTTTGATAACAGAAAATAGTAAACCTTGAATGGAAACCTAAGATTATCTTCACCTTTGCACAATTACAATTTTCTTAAGCCTTTATTTAAATTTACCAATCAGATTTATATATTCTGATGGACTACACTAAACAGAACTCTAAACAGAGGCTCCTAGATAAGATAGAACTATAATCCTAAATTTAAACCTCATAGAATACAACATTTTCTGAAGTTAAATACTCAATTGAAGTTTCCTTTCTCACAATCTTTGCGGAAGTGAAAAAAAGTACCCGAAGATGAAGACTCTAAATTTTCACCGCTGCTAGCATTCTTCTTCCTTTTTGACCTGAATTGCCAAAAGAAGTTAATGAAAGTGAACTGAAAGAAACAGTTTCAATTGAAAAAGTAAGAATACGGAGGTAAAGAATAAATATAAACACAGAGGGCCGATTGTTTGAAAGGAAGGTCATTGAAATAACGGAAGCGTTTAGCAGGTTTGTTCTCTCCCTTTTTTTTTTTTGGTTGGATACATGTTAAGCAAGCTTCAATTCCTAAAATGCATCTCACAATCTCCGAATCTTTCATAATTGAACTACAAGTCACAACCTTTCCAATTTCCCATTTCATGGAATAGAGAAAAAAAAAACTGTGAACATTTAAAGAACCGCACATAAGCAAAAACGATTAAACAAGAAGCATGTTTAAACATTAAAACAGCTCAAATAACTAAATTGAGGAACAAACCTCTGTGTGGGGTCTTCATCAGCAGAGTGGAAGTTCCCACGAGAACGACCCATGTCTTCTTTACGCTTAGTTAGCTCGCGGGCAACTGTGTATGTTGAAAGCTAATGCATCTTGCTACAGTCAATTCACGGGCAATAAACAAGAGCAAGAACAGACAGATATTTATAGCCCAAGAAGATGAACCAAAACCCTAGTAGTCAAAATTCCTTCGGAAGTCGTCAAATTGCAAAATTGGCAGTGAAAGCTGCATCTTCCACAAACGAGTTTCAATGGGTAACTTTCAAATTTTCATCTTTAGTCAGAATCATGCGTCTGTGAGTGAAAGCTCCAAATTTGGCAGAATACACATGTAGGTTAGATGTAAGTTCCAGATAGACATAACAGGTTTGCTTCAATAAAGCTTAGTTTCTCAGAACTTGTGTCCTTTTAAGGTTTTGGCTTAATTAAGTTTGCGGTGACTGAGACTGTGGGCTGTTTGGTGAAAGTGACCGGTTTTGTTTTGCCATATGTGACAATTGCCGAACAGAGCAAAGCGACAGTACGAAAACAAGCTCAAATATAGTTTTGACTTCTCAATTTTCACTTTTACCTTTTGTGTCTCAAATAATATAAAAATTGGTTTCTAACAAAAAGTTGATTTATTATTTTAATTGGCATTATAATTCTGTCTCATTGCACCTACTTACCCAACTTAGTGCTTGTTTAGAGGAATTTTTAGAAAGTCAAGAATTACTTTTTTCGCTATGAAAACCTTTTTTTAATAAATGCTTGTCTGTAAAATAAAAAATATTTTTTAATAGGTATGGCTCTGAAGTTTCTTAAAAAAGTTTCTCAGATGATTTTTTCAGATAGACTTTTCAGATTAATTAATGAGTCTATTTTTTAGTTCTTTTTGTCCTTATGTTTTACACATAATACTCATAAATTCATCTTCACATTTACTCAACTTGATATTTTTTTTGAGATTTATATAATATTATTTATCTTTTTATATATTTTAATATTTATTTTTATATTAGTTTTGCTTATACTATAATATATATAAAAAATTTAGTTAGATATATTTTTATTTATATTTCATATGGTTTAAAATTATATAATAATTAATATATTGTACTTTGCATATTATTTAATATACTTTAAATAATATTTATATGTATAAATAATTTTTATTACAAAAAAATATAGTTAAAATTAAAAGTGCTTTTTATTTTTATTTTGCTAAACAGTCTACTGTATAAAATTCTTTTAAAAAAGCTCTTTTTTAAATGACAGTAAAAACAGTCAACTGACTTTTTAAAAAAACTTTTATCAGAAAAGCTCTATTGACAAAAATTATGCTAATATAAGCCTATCTAATCAGGAAATACATTAGACTCGTCAATAAAAAGATGGCAAACATGAAGGTTAAAAAAAAAAGTTAAAACTTTGGATTTGAGTTCTGCCGAGGTGCCTGTGAAATGAGCAAATACAAGATTCACAGCACCATTGCCATTTTTTTCCATTCCTTATACCTGAGTTGCAATGTTGATTAGCCAATGAAAAGGACGTCAAAGGCCCACTTGAAACGAGACACTACAAAGCAACTCATGCCCACCAAGGCCTCTCTGTTAAGTCCTTTGAGAAAACGTATCGAAACCTTGTACTATAAGGTATCCACTCTATCATCTGCCATACGCTTTTATTTGATTTAAGATCAATGCATTTCTGCATCGAATCATGAAGCTTCTTATCCACGTTGCGCATGAGCCATTTGAGAATATCATCTGAGCTAACGGAGGCTTCTTTCAAGAATCTTTCAAGCACCCTGGGTAAAAATACTTTTCTCGACTTCTTCACAACAACATTTGCCTGAAGAAATTCTCTTTTTGCAGCTTCTAACTCTTCTTGAATACTTGATGCCGAGTATACTCTTAGCTAAAAATATGTGACAAGTTATTCTATGCATTATATTCTTGGGAACCAAAGAGTACTTAACAAATTTTAGTTTAAATAAGCCTAAGAACACAACATGCTTTATACACATGCCGAATGGTGTCAGATATTCCTTTTTATGGGTAAAGTCATTACTATAAGGTATATGTTATGAGTGATAATCAATAATTTAACATGAGTCCAAGAAAGAGTTGACATATCAAGAATGTATCTTCACGTGAAAGAAAAAGCTGATAATGAAAGTCGAGTTACCACGGGATCAGAAAAGGCTCCACAACAAAGGGCAAAGCACACCAAGGGTTCGGCAACAGAAAGACCAAATTTAGAACCGATAAATTGCCTTTCTTCACCGGACTTTTTCCGCAAGGCAGAGGAAAGGATGCTCTCAAGCCACTGTAATTTGTACAAAGAAGAGCATTTAAAAATATTGTTGTTCAGTAGAGCATGATACTGTAAAGAAAAGCCAGCATTGATCTGAAAATGAATAAATAAATAAATTGATTAAGCTCTAACATAACTAATCAAATCTGTCCTTTTTTTATCAAATGTCAACGACTAGTAACATATTCTCTCCTCGCAACGTATAATATCTGTGGCCACAGCATGACACTAAAATCTCTGTTTTTCATACTAAAGACAATGTTTCCTATGGGACAGTTTTTGACAAATGAGATCTATTAATTCTTACAAGATATGAAGATAAAAGAATAAAAAGAAGAGTTTTTGATCAATTAGGGCTGACACATTCATCAGCACGTACATAAACATTACAAGAGAGACACACTTTATACACTGTGGAGAAGGAAAAACTGGTTTGGTACAGCTGAAAAATGCAAATGCAGTAGCTAGCGTACGTCATGAAAAGATCTATTCTTGCTAGTTCTATCAGATAGCAAAAGATATGAGTCGTGAAAAGATGAAGGAACTACAGATTTGGTTACGCTGCATTGGAGAAATCTCTAGGGATGATGTTCTACTATATTTGTCTATGGATATATAAATCTTTCAACCAATTAGCGAGATTTGCACATGATAATAACAAGGTGGCATACTCTTCCAACTCGGGGTGTTCGGAGACCAAATATAGACTCTTCTATAGCATTTGCACTTATAATATGACCACCAACGTTGTAAGCAGCCTGCAGTAGAGAGAAAGAGGTTTTGAATTCTTGTGCATATGATGCTTATAGTAAATTCTGAAGAGATGAAGCCAGCAAGAGAAGTGTACGAAGAGAACTCATATAACCCTTCTTAGTTACTTTATGCTTTCAGAATTTTTCGCATCAACTTCTAACGTCAACATGTTTATAGTTGAAGGATACTTATTGCGTACATGTTGAATGAGCCATGCCCAAGTGACACCATTCAGAAACAATCAGGGAAACATGTTCATCATTAATGCTGCTAATCGTGTTAAAGTTTCTCAAAATAACCTTATCTTAAGTGAACATATGAAACAATAAGAAACAGAATTGGGCTACATTACTTCTGCATAATGTTCTCATGTTAGTATTGCCAGTAAGCCATCAGCCTTTATAAGCACGCTATAATTACTAGCCTGTTTGAAGAACTCTACCTTGTGGAACAAGGATAATCTCCTGAAAGAGCTGTTGGGAATTCCATAAGCCAAATATGCCTGCAAAGACAAAAAGAACCTCCCACGTAAAAATACTCTGTAGCTCAAAACTGATGACTGCTCGAAGTGAATCCTTACATGCATGATGAGGGCGTTGTGTACATTGATCCAAAATGCAATTTGAGCATTGTTTTCCATCTGACTCACAGCCAACTTTTCCAATTGCTTCACCAGAACTCTGAATTTGAGCATTGTTTTCACGAAAGTGGTACCGAAGTGATGCACATCTACATGACATATCAATCAAAACAAATGCTCTAGTGTTACCGAAGTGATGCACATCTACATATGACATATAAAAGGTTAGAACTCATTAGAAGAATTCGCAATACATTCAACTTCAATCAAATTGTCCTATAACGCAAAACTTGATAGACATTTACAACTAATAGGTAACCTATTTGCCCTACCAGCCTACAGTTTAATCTTCACCTTCGACTGAAGAAGGAACAGGGGCATATTTGTGAAATACATGCTGAATTCCCTTCTTTTTGATATTTTATTTATCTTTTTTTTTTAATTTTAACATGTTTTATTGACAAGTGAGATTCACCTGTAGGTGTTGATAGCATAAGATGCGCGCGAGAACTGGTTTTGATGAGTTGATATATGTGATATTTCTACCATGGATTTGCACGACCAATCTCTATTCTCTCCCATTATGACATTGGTTGATGACCTCGACAATAATGGTGTAGCTGAGGACGTTGTGCTACTAAGCCAGCAATACACCGCAGCGATAGACCTGACCATCTCTTCTGACAACTTGCTCGGGCACTGGTAGAGATAATCTTTCAGAGTTCGCAGCATAAAAGTTTTTTCCTTGTCAGGAGCCTGCATAATTATGATATGAGACATACAAATAGTGTCAAGTTGTTTCTCAAGAACCAGCAAACGAATTTCTTGATTTTATGATTTAGTATAGCTGATTTGTAGAAGACTCAATAAGTATTTCATCTATTCTCATCGAAAGTATTTATACATTTGCTACAGTGGCTGTCAACAACTGTTAACAGACTTAACTGAGAAACTAACACTAACTGTCATTAACTACTTCTTGTTTTTCTAGACTACTAAGACTCCAACATACTCCTCCTGGCTTAGGAGTCTTGAGATACACCAACTCTGCTCCGCAAATATTCAAACCTCCTTCCTTGCAATGCTTTATTGAATAGATCAGCTACTTGTTCTTCTTCTTTGCAATACACGAGCTTTATCTCTCCTTCTTGCTGAATATCATGAAGAAAGCAACACTGCATTTTGAAGTGTTTTGTTCTTCCATGGAACACGGGATTTTGAGAGATTGCTAATGCAGCCTTATTGTCTATCAAAATCTCTGTACTCTTCTTCAGTGGGATACATAACTCTGCCATCATTTTCCTTAACCAAATGGTTTGATTTACTGTAGCGGTAAGCTGTAGACTGAGCTACCACGCTTTGTTTCTTGGAACCCCGTGAAAAACATCCTGAACCTAAGCTGAAGCAATAGCCAGAAGTGCTCCTCATATCATCTGAAGAGCCTCCCCAATCACTGTTCGTGTATCCTCTCATCTTCAAGGTTCCTGTTCGTCTATATTTAAGACTGAAATTATAGGTTCCTTTCAAATATCTTAGAACCCTCTTAGTTGCTAACATATGAATTTCTGTTGGTGATGCCATGTTTCTCAAGAGCATGCTTACTGGAAACTGTATGTCTGGTCTTGTAGACGTTATGTACATCAAGCTTCCAATGAGACTTCTAAATCTACTTTCATCAGTGACTTTACTTCCATCTTCCTTCTGCAATTTCTCTTTACAGTTCATAGGTGATTTTGCTGGTTTACACTCTAGCATGTGAAATCTCTTAAGCACCTCTCTGATATACTTCCTTTGGCAAATGGAAATCCCCTACTGATCTTGGTTAATTTCCATTCCCAAGAAATATGTCATTAACTGGAAAACTGTCATGTCAAACAACTCCTTTAGCTTGAGTTTAACACTCTCAATCTCCCTGGCATTATTTCCAGTCAGTAGCAAGTCATCAATGTAGACTGACATGTAAATGATTCTGTCTCCTAGCTTTCTCACATAGAGATTAAATTCATTCTCACTTCTGCTAAACCTAATCTGTTGTAGGTAAGCATCTAGCTTATCATACCAAGCTCTTGGAGCTTGTTTTAGCCCATATAATGCCTTCCTTAACCTGTATACACTCTCCTCCTTTCCTTCAACAATAAAACCCTCAGGTTGCTCTACATAAATCTCCTCCTTCAGCTCTCCATTCAGGAACGCTGACTTGACATCTAGCTGATGCACAAGCCACCCTCTTTCAGCTGAAATGTTCAAGATGAGTCGAATGTTTCCATCCTAGCTACTGGTGCAAAGGTGTAACATCCCGCTTCCGTAGAACGGGTGCTAGGGTACATGCCTTTATGGCTTGCCTAGATTCATTGGTACTGGACAACTGATTACTGAACTGACTGATTGGGTAACTGCA
>JANIJF010000209.1:8245457-8262291 GCA_024520955.1 Erythroxylum bequaertii | reverse complement strand
AATTAGGTTTGCATGTATCGCCACTTCATTCGCACTTGTCATGTCTCGAAAGTCTCTTTCTTCTGGGAACATGATGACCCAACAAAGTTACCTGTAGAACAGCATTTGGCAATACTTGCTCGGAGGAGTTACAAGATGCAGTGCTTGAGGGGTTGAGGAAGGCCACAGCTTTGGCAGGAGGATTTGACCTGGCTGATTTGTTCCCATCATTGGAGTTCGTTCAAGGACTTAGTGGGATAAAATCTAAACTTGAACGTATTCAAGAAAAGATGACTAGGTTACTGGATGAAATCATACAAGACCATAAAGAGGAACTGATGAACTCAAAAAACGGTACTGCTGATTCAGAAGATGATGATCTCGTTAATGTTCTTCTGAAATCCCAAGAGGGTGGCAATTTCAAGTGTCCCATTACTACTACCAGCTTGAAAGCTGTCATCTTGGTTAGTTTCCTCTATCAGATTATCGATTCTATAGTCCTTTTCTCAGTTGAATCATAACTTCTGACACACTTAATGCAGGATATGTTTGTGGCTGGGACTGATACTTCATCGCTGACAGTAGAGTGGACGATGTCTGAAATGATGAGAAATCCAAGAGTTTTGAAAAAAGCACAAGCTGAAGTGAGACGAGTCTTCAAGGGAAAGGAAAAGATCACAGACGTAGATGTTCAGCAATTGTCCTACTTGAAGCTAGTGATCAAAGAAGCTCTGAGGCTACACCCACCAGCACCATTGTTGCTTCCAAGAGAGACCAGAGAAGCTTGTGTGATTGATGGGTATGAAATCCCAGAGAAAACCAAATTGATGGTGAATGCCTACTCTATTGGAAGAGACCCCAAGTACTGGCGCAAACCTCTGAGCTTTATGCCAGAGAGGTTCGAAGATAGTTCAGTTGATTTCAGAGGACTTCACTTTCAGCTCCTTCCATTTGGAGCTGGAAGGAGGATTTGTCCTGGCATAACCTTTGGAATGGCTAACATTGAGCTTCCCATTGCTCAATTACTCTATCATTTTGACTGGAAATTGCCAGAAGGAAAAACACCAGAGAACTTGGACATGACTGAAGGCTATGGAGCTACTATTGGAAGAAAGGAAACGTTGTATTTGGTTCCCACTCCTCACATATTTTCACACGACGAGTCCAACCAATCCATGGAGACTATGGAAGTTCTGAATTAACTGAGCTCAAATCATGTATTATTTTTCCATTTTTTATCTATTAGCTCTCTGTTAATGATACATAACAGTTCTGGGAGATCTATACTGGAATAACTCCATTCTTCTTGCATCAGATACTTTTAAGGTTACAATGTAATCAATTAAATCCAAAGATGGTACTTGAATATGCAACATTGCAGCTAAAAAGATGAGCATGCATTTGACATGGTTAAAGACTGTCTGATTGATTAACAGGTTGCTTTTAATATTTTATATTTTAAATTTCATATTTTAGAAATTTAATATTTAATACTTTCTAATATATTTTGCTTATTTTCTATTTCTTTTCTTAAAATTAGGAATGATAATTGTGGTCCAATTTAACACAAAATCAATATATTTGTAATCATTGGCATATTGTTGACTTTCAATTCAGACTCGGACTTGAAGGGGTTAGCTTGAAGACTGACTCACAACATTAAACAACCTGAAAAGTTTCTTTTAAAACGATCTCATTATAATTTAATTATCCAAAATAATATCTGACTCGATTTGTAAGTTTAAGAATTTATTACACTAAAATGACCGAATCGGTTACGTTTGGCCTAGCACTAAGTTAATAACTCATTAGCAAATTGGTTAATTTTCCCTTGAAAAAATGTCTTTTTGGTTTAATTGTCTAAAATAACGTCGTTTTGATATGTAAGTTTAATAATCTATTAAATTATAACGATATTATCTTAAGATAATCCTAATTAATCTGAATTAAATTTGGACCTAGTAACTTGAATCTAACCAAACTTTAGATCGAACTTTTAAAATATTAAAGTTGCAACTAGTCAGTTGAATTAATCCTTTTAAAAAAAATTCTAGGCAGACAAATGATGACACACACAACAAAGTCGAAAGTTTAGGGGCACGACAGAATGGGGGTGTTGTTATTGGACTCAAAGATGGAGTGTAAGAAAAGCTGTATGAAATATGAATGAAGTCAAAGTCCTGCCTAATATTCTAAACTCCATATTTGTTTGTCCTTATTTGCTTAGTTCAATGACCTAGTCAATTCACTGATTTTGGTTCAGATTTGGTTCCCTTTTTTTAGAATCTATTCCTTCCAAGCCAAAGCAATACTTAAAGAATTCCCACGAGACCCCATCTTCAGACGGAGGCGGCCCTTGTTTGTTCCATTGGTCATAACATCAATGTTAAACTGAGCATGACAAAGTTTACTACACTTAAAGAATTCCCACGAGAGACCCATTTTCAGACGGAGGCGGCCTTTTGTTTGTTCCATTAGTCATAACATCAATATTAAACAGAGCATGACAAAGTTTACTACGTATCAAGAACATGGGATAAACTACTACCTTCCATTGTACAAAACTCGTACGTCAGCTTGAAAATGCAAAAGCCTTTACGGGGATTGAGAGAACATTATTTGAACCCTTCGACCAAAAGAAGGGAAGAAAAAGAACACAGATTACAATGTGTATGCAATAATTTGTATTCCCTATCTAAGAAGAAGCCTAAGTATAGAGCATTTACAAGATTAATACAATACATCAGGAGTTATGTTTTACTCTGTCAAAATTGGACCCCCTAAAAATGCAATCCCATGAAGGAACAACACATAGTAAGGCATATAGTGTTTCAGATCACAGAGATAACTTGGATTATGAGAAGCCATAGGTTAGGCAGTAACAGGAAATTTGCCTTTCTGTATAGGTGAGGACTGAAAGCTATCACCAATTATGCAATTGAACAGTTAAGCTTTTAACCACAGGATGATATTCTGTATGTATATACTTTTTGGCTTTCTCTGAACCAGGCTGTTCAAGCCACTCGTCATACATGCATTTAACTGTAGGATTATCAAAAGGATCTGCAACCAAAACCTACAAATACAAAATTGAACAAACAGTCAAAACCATATAACTTCAATGATAATGCAAGGACAACGAAAACAAGCATAAGGATAGAATTAGAAAAAGGTACAAGCAGATCAGGCAAGTACGTAGCATATCATTCTGTATCTTTTAACTCAAGGCCATTTTGGCAATCAAATGACCGTAGTAATGTGAAGCATTGTGCATTCAAAACCTCTAGTAGACATTGAATCCAAAAATCAGTATGGAACACCTCTCCTACGTGGTCATCAGAAACTGTTTTAATATTACACAATACAACAAACAAATACCGTGGAACTAGCAATCTCCAAGAACCAAATTACATGAGCTCCTCGGATGAATCAACTAGTTAAACCAGCACATAAGTGATCAACTTGCATATCTTCTATGATAAGATGTTCAAATGTCAAAAAGTTCAGCATAAGCACAAAGGGAAGGTAAAGATATGAAATTAGAACAGTAATAACAGCATGTTCCACAGTATTTATACCAGTACAAGATTAAGTTTCAAAGAAATAAGAGACCATTAAATTCAAGAGATGCTTACATTTTCCATATAAACAGTTTCTAACAATTGAATCAAATCCTTTGGGGATTGTCCTGGCTTTGGTTTGATTTGACCTCCACCATTCAAACAACCTGCTTGAACAAAAATATAGATGGTCACGCCTCATGTGGAGTCATTCGTTCAAGAAAGTTTGCAAGCAAGTGCATGTGACAGAAAAGAAACCTGATGGACATGCCATGACTTCCACGAAATGATAGTCACATTTCCGCATTTTGACTTTCCTTACAACATTTTGCAGGTTCTGGAAGCCATAACATTGGGCAAATTTCAACACAACTTTTCCATCTACCTGCAATACAAGATGTACAAGATGATTCATGACAACGTTTAAGAGTAACAATCAGCTACCTGTGAGTGTTGCTTACATATAAAATTCTGGTGGCAAAAAGTACCACATCATGTTGTATAATGGAACTTCACATTATAAAAGTAAGCTAAACTTTACTCTAGGCTTATATTCACATCAATGAGGAAAGGGAAAGGCTTGAGTAGGAAAACCAACTCAGATCCTTCCATCTCCAGCTAATCATGCGCAAATCAACAACTAGCTATACTTCTAGATAATGCATGCAAAAATAGTTAGGAAATGATGGAATGACAGAGAATTAAAGAGAATGTCTTACTTCAAGAATCACCTCACGGAAGTCGGTATTCCTTATCGTCTTGAAGGGCAGCGGACCTTTGACTTCAATTCCAAATAGTGATTTAGCAGCATGCCGAAATACCGTTTCCACATAGCCACCAGAACTTCCAAGCACTCCATATAGATGTCCCTCTTCATCAACATTTGTCAACCTGCAGGAATGTCACCAAACATCATTTCTTGACAGACACTACCAGGATACATGTATGGTAACATTTCTTAAGAATAACTGAAAGACCTTACATTTTATCAAGAGAAGATTCATCTAGAGCCTCAAAATCTATGGACCTTAACTGCAAAAGTTGACCAAAAGTACTTATCATTCAGAATATAGCTTTGAAGGGGAGAGATCACAGAAATCACAAGGATTTAACAAATTGCTTTACCTTAATCAAGTCTAATACTTCTCCAGTCGTCAAAACTGAATCTACCTCTGGAAGTTTAATACCAGATTCTGCTTCAAAAATAAAGTCATCTCGCACAGCCTCAAGCTTCTTATCATAACAAGGCATCACAGTCACGTGGTAAATCTCATCTGGCCTAGTAATTAGTTTTCATCCATTAGAATTTTTCTCACATACTGAATTCAACAACATTCATATATGTCTATAGTG
Source organism: Erythroxylum bequaertii (assembly GCA_024520955.1). Taxonomy (NCBI): domain Eukaryota; kingdom Viridiplantae; phylum Streptophyta; class Magnoliopsida; order Malpighiales; family Erythroxylaceae; genus Erythroxylum; species Erythroxylum bequaertii. The sequence goes on along the minus strand of JANIJF010000209.1, from coordinate 8,257,399 downwards.
CTTTACGAAGTAACATAAGTTATCGAAGTATAACTTGAGCCTATCACAGACTCCATTAAAAAGTTTTAATCAGTTGCTCTTGTCAAAAGGACATGAATTAGATGATTCAAAAAGTTATGCTTGATGAAAAAGCATTCAGAAATGAACATCACAAAAAAAATGGAAAGAAAAAATTAGGTTGTATCATTACCGAAGACCTATTTTATGGCATAAGTGATGCTTGATGGCAGCACCAACTGTTTGCTGAGGACTCTTGACAGATGAAATGTAAGGTAAAATATAGGATCCTAGCTGCTTTTCAGCATAGCATATCCAACCTACAATTACAGAAGGATGAAAAGGTCAAGCAGCTCCCATTAAAACTTGTTCACTCTATAATCCCAGTTATGTCACAACATGTAAGAATGTCACAGCATATTTGTATTTGTTTTTACACAGCTTTTTCCAGCTCTATCCAACCATCTACTCTTGAAGTCGCACAAACAGGGTTATCGCTCCCTTTTTTCAGGAATGGGGGTATTATGCTAAGGGACAAAACAAACCTGGACATGCTGAAGAAAGCATTGGTAATGATGGCCTAGCTTTTTCATCCTCGACTGACTGACTTTCTTTGTATCGACTAATGAACTCATTGCAAGTTTCAATAAGTGTAATGTCTCTGCTGCAACTTGTATCAAATACGGCCTTTACTCCCAGGGACTTGAAAAATGTAGTGAGCTTTTTAAAAACCTGAAAGTTGAAAAGAATAGCATGTTAAAAATGCATGACTCCACATTTGAAGGACATCATTTCATCTTCTAGTATACCCAGCATCAATAAGAAAGCCCCATTAGTACCTGAATTGGAGGAATGCCAAAATAGACTGCAAAGGAAGCTCTTGACTGAGGAGACAAGGAAACAACAACAGCTTTTCCTTTGTTGATGTTAGCAAGGAACTCATCCAAACCTTGTTTTTCAAGCATGACTGTCTCTGCTGATGTTATGCACCCACTGCAATGTCGCGAAAATAATTCAACCCTTTTATTAGCAACGCAAAACCGACCAATTATTTGCAAAATGTAGACTAATCACATTAATTAAAAGACTAGTAACCATCCTGCCGACATGACTATGCAAGTACATTCTGTCAGTAACCATTAAAAATTGTACCATTATCTTCGTGGTCATCATTACACAGAGCATTGAAAGCCCTAGTAACAAGACTATAGGCAGTAGCCAAACTCAAGTAAAGTCCCAAATTTATTGCAAAAAAAGAAAAGAAAAGAAAAGCTAATTAAGCATTTATAAGCATCTTGTCACCAAATCATCGAATAGAATGGTGGCAGAACTCGCGGGAAATTAAACCAGCGATTAACAAGTACCCAACATAGATTAATCAACACACTGAAGGAATCCTCATAAAAAGACGGCGACTTTGGCAATTAAGAACAAGAAACACTGAATTATCGGATATTAAATTATACATAAAAATAAAATTACCTGCAAGCCAAGCAATCCTTCAGAGAAATTTTAACTGGTTCAGTTTGCTGTTTATTATCTATTGAAACCTACACCAGCCAGGGGGAAAAAAAAGAACCAAAGGCAAAAAAAGTTCATACGAAATTAAAACCATAAAAAGTAAAAACCGAGAACTAACAACCTCATAGAAAGAAACTCTTTTAATAACAGTTGAAGGCAAAAACCTGAGGCCTAGCGGGCTTCTTGAGGGTGGAATTGGAGTTGAGAGAAACGACGCATGTCTGCGACGGTGCTATGTAGTCGCTGAGATCTCCAATTCTCAGTGCCGGCGAGAACTTCTCCGACATCTCTTCAGTGATCGGAAACCAATAGCAGCTTCTCCGATGTTAGGGTTTATATTGAAGAAAAATGGAAAGGCGGTGGGGTATTTCTGTTCATCTACCCTTTTTAGCGTATTCTCGGGAAAATAAAAGTCAAAAATAGGGAAATAACATGGAAGAAGAGAATGCGTGCGGGCGGTTGTAGAGTTGGATATGAGAAGTATCCAATAAGAGCTTTTGACTTTCTCGTCATCCAATCACATGCCGATAATATTTACAGTGGCTTTTTAAGCGGCACATGTCCGCCACGAGTCACCAGCGGCAGCTGTCACTTTCACTGTTTTTTTTCTGATAAGGTGAATTAGCTTTATTCCGGTGCTATTCTATTCTCTTTTGATTTAAATCATCTATTTACGTGAGACACTCCCTAAATTAGAGGTTTAAACTTTTTTACTTTTTGTTAGAGATGTCAATTTTGGCCGACTTAGCACGACCTGATTTTAGCCCAGGTTAATTGGGTTATGGGCAAGTCACGGGTTAAAAGTGGTTGACCATGGTTCGATTGTTACTTCAAAAATAACATCATTTTGACATTTTTAAAAAAAATTATGAGATGAGTCGTGTGACCTTGACCCGCTTGTAACTCGTCAAGCCATGGGTCGGTCAGCCTATGGTTTGGCCGGGCCACGAACTGACCTATCCTCAAATCCGACCTAGCCCGGTTTATTGACATTCCTATTTTTTAATAAGTATGTTTACTTGTGAAATTTGTTATATTTCTTATTTTAGATTTTTTAGTAAGATACTATGATTAATTATTAGAAAAACATATTATAATGTTAAGTATTTTAGAATGTGATTTTTAGTCAACGTAAGTTACAAAATATATATAATTACTAAAACTCATTACAACTCTAATAACTTATGATTATTTTAATCTAATTATAATTTATTGAAAATAATAAAAATAAGCTTTATTTAATAACATATTTTAAATAATTTTGATATTTTAAACATTAATAAAACATAAAAAGAGTCTCTCTCTCAATCTCCTATTCTTTCGCTTCCATAAACAAACTATTTATATATGTTCCATTTTTAACTATTTTTGCTTTATACAATAATAATTCAGTAAAAATTTAACTGACATGCAAAATCTGTAAAAATTTTACTGACACGCGAGATCTGCGTTTGGTTTTTTTATTGACATTTTCGGTGAAATGTTTCACAAACTTATTTAACTCAAATTTAATCCGTTAATTTGAAATCGGGCCAAATCGGACTTAAATTATCATCTCTAACTAGATATAAGACTATTCTTATTGTACTAAACGAGGTATCAAACTTCAAACTGATTGATTCTAAAGGAAAAACAGCTAGCTATAGACATAACAAAAGCTCACTTCATTCTAAACATGGCAGGAGTATTTGTAAGAAAGCACCAGCTTACAGATTACACAGGCTAGAGAACTCTGTCAATACTAAACACTAAGGCACATTCAGGGTTCCAATATTTGTATGACACAAGACTATTTTCAGGAAATCTACTAAACACTAAGGCACATTCAGGGTTTCAATATTTGTATGACATAATGCTATTTTCAGGAAATCTACCACCTTCCACCGTTTTTAAACTTGTGGCCGCTGTACAACCGGAAGAGGCTAAAGGCGGACATGCACGAAAGGACCACCGTGCCGAGACTAGCCAACACTGCACTTGCTATTCCTCCCCCAACTTGGTTGCAGAATTTCCCATACAGGTCGCATACTTTCAGCCATTGCAGCTCAGGCTGTCCCAACTTTGCTAATACTGCTGATTGTGCAGCAGCTGCCACCGCAGCAACCGTCAGGTAAGCGATTAACTACAGAGATGGAGATGGTTCAATCATATTAAATATGTAACAATTAATCTTCAGTTGTGAACTTGCTATGAACAAGTTCTTGTGTTTCTGCAATTAGTTCATTCATCTTCAAACAAGTTGTGTAATAAGTTTGATCACTTGTATCAATCATGCAAGCTGGCTGGAGCCCCTTAATTATAACTTTATCAGGAAGACCAAATCTGCCAGAAATCATTTCAAGAAATTACATGAAATCATAACTTCAATTCAACCAATTGATCGTTCAGTCTTCATCATGTATTAATTGTTATAAATTCCTAACTGCCCTGATAATAAAACCTATTGGGACAATTAATGGGTCAAAGTACATTCTAAATTTAGTATATTTTAAAGTAACGAATGGAAAAGATTGGCATTTACTTGGTAATTACAAGAATGAGACACTTCAGAGGTATCAATGCTGTGGGCTACAGCTCACCTAATTTGAACAGAAGACCAGAAATTGGAGTCAGCCACAAATATCAGAACCTTTTGAACAGAAGACCAGAAACTTGGATTCAGCTTCAAAAGACTCTGATCTTTGTGGACACAGTTAAGACACAGAAGGACATTCTGCTCCTTTTGTGCTAGGAACTGCAGTTTTCTCATCAATTATATTTCTGTGTCCATTAAGACATCACTGTACAATTTCTTTTAACTTCCACCATACAACTTAACCCAAAATTTAAGAGACTTACCCCAGCATGGCAATTGGCCGGACCCAGGCCCATCTGAGATTTTAAAATATTTATTTTTAATTTACTAATTTAATTTTAATGTAATTAATTTGAAGAATTAAAAATTAAATATTATATTATTAATAATATTTAGTTAATGATACTTAATTAGTTGAATATGGCTAGTGAATTCTGTTGTTTTCCATGCAAATATCATTTAGGACATACCTGATCTCCAGAGAAGATGATCCAAGCTAAGGGCTTGCTAAAGAGTACATTTCCTCTGACCATCCCAACAACACAACGCACCGCTTGAACCAACGAGTAGACGGCTGCTATCCCATTGGCTATCACCAGAAAACTGCAAGATGATGAGAAAAATGAAAACTTGAAAGAGAAAATTTTGAGTTTCGGGGAAGTTGAAAATACAGAAGTTGGGGGATCTTACCCCGAGATTCTATTCTCGGCATCGCCTGGTTCCAAGATCTCGTTTGGAACCTGGCCGAGCGTTGTCGAGGCCGAGCGACCCGAGATTCGGTTCTCGGCATCGCCTGGTTCCAAGATCTCGTTTGGAACCTGGCCGAGCGTTGTTGATGGCAATCAGTCTGGCTTGTCGTTCTAACGCATTTTGGCGAGTCTTTTTTGCCAAGAAACTTGAAAACCCTTTATTAATGATGATAGGGGCGTGGGCCGTTAAAAAACCTGACTGGCAAGGCCAGGAAAAAGGTACCCACTACAGATGCATAAGCCTCAATAACGTACAAAATAAAGAAATAAATAAAGCAAAGCTTATCTATTGGTAAAACGCTTTCAAGTGTTGGGAGTTCCAGGGTCTTGGTAGAGTCTTGCCATCAACGCTGCGCAGGATGTAGGAGCCGTGTCCGACCTGCTTAACCACTTGATAGGGTCCTTCCCACGTCTGCCCTAGCTTTCCGGGGTGCTTCCCGGCCGCCTCGGCCTTTCTTAGGACATAGCCACCGATCTTTATATCGCTCGGCATGACTCTCTTGTTGTAAAACCTTGTTGCTTTTTGTCTGATGGCTTCTGACCGAGCGGCTGCTCTATCCCTGTCTTCACTTAGGAGCACAAGTTCTGCTCTACGGGCTTCATCGTTTCGCTCTTCTTGGTAACCCGATACTCTTTGGTTGTGTAGCACTACTTCTACTGGGACTAAGGCTTCTGCCCCAAAAGTCATCCTGAACGGTGTTTCTCCTGTGGCCCCGTTTGGGGTGGTCCTGTATGCCCATAACACTTCGTCTAACTCGTCTACCCAAGACTTGCGTCCATCTAAACGCTTCTTGAAGGCATTCATTATCTTCTTATTAGTATTTTCTGCGAGCCCGTTGCTTTGAGGGTGAGCTACGGAAGTCAATTGTAACTTTATCTTTAACCGATCGCAGAAATCTTTGAATTTGCCGTTATCAAACTGCCGACCATTGTCTGTAATCAGCACCATAGGCATCCCAAAACGGCTTAGTATATTCCTCTTCACGAAATTTTCCATCTTCTGTTCGGTGATGGTAGCGACCGCTTCCGCTTCCACCCATTTAGTGAAGTATTCGACCGCCACAATTAAAAACTTCTTCTGTCCCGGGCCAAGAGGAAAAGGGCCTAGTATATCCATTCCCCATTGAGCGAAGGGGATAGGATGGCTTACAATCTTTAATCGTTCGGTCGGCTGGTGAGACAGGTTACTGTTCCTCTGGCATGCTTCACATCGGCTGACCTTCTCTTGACAATCTTTCTTCATTGTTGGCCAGTAATACCCCTGTCTGATTAACCTATGAGCCAACATCCGGCCTCCGAGATGGTTTCCGCACATTCCTTCGTGGACTTCAGCCATCGCCTGCTCTGCTTCTTCTTCGCTCAAGCAGCGTAGTAGCGGCCAGTCGTAGGATCGCTTGTACAGGATGTCATTAACGAACACAAATTCGGCCGCCTTTACCCTAAGTTTCTTGGCCTCCAGGGCGTCTTCGGGTTGTACTCCCTGAAGGAGGTACTGTCTGATCGGTTCCATCCAGCCCGACCGCTCGGCGTCTACTTCAAAGACTTCATTGGCTCTCTGAATGCTAGGCCGATCCAGTCGTTCGACCAGGATGTTATTTTTTGCATCTCGATCGGAAGCCATTTTAGAAAGCGCGTCTGCTCGAGCATTTTGCATCCTTTCTATTCTGCTAATCGAGTATTCTTCAAAATTGTTCAACTCTTGCTTCACCAGCTCCAAATACTTGATCATGTTGTGCCCTTTGGCCTCATACTGCCCGGTAACTTGGCCAACCACTATTTGGCTATCACTATACACTTTTACGTGCTTCACCCCCATTTCTCTCGCCAGCTGAAGGCCGGCTATTAACGCTTCGTACTCTGCCTCGTTGTTGGATGCTTTAAATTCTAGTCGGAGAGCATACTCCACCTTTTCTTCTTGGTGCGGGCTGATCAATACCACTCCTGCTCCACACCCCTCAATATTGGATGATCCGTCCACAAATAGGCTCCAGGCGGGGCGTTGTTCGCCATGTGAGTTAGGTTGACTCATTTCTGCCACGAAATCCGCCAATACTTGGGCCTTGATCGTTGTTCGTGGTTTGTAGTGTATATCGAATTCTCCTAGCTCTATCGCCCACTTTACCAGCCGCCCGGAGGTTTCAGGCTTTTGAAGGCACTGTCTGAGGGGTTGATCGGTCCATACCTCGACGGTATGACTCTGAAAGTAGGGCCTGAGTTTTCGTGCTGCAGTTACCAGTGATAAGGCCAGCTTCTCAATGGGTGCGTATCGCGTTTCTGGCCCACTCAACACCTTACTGACATAGTAGATCGGGAATTGCTCCTTGCCATCTGTCCGAACGAGAACAGCACTGATCGCTCCCTCCGTCTCCGCCAGATAAACTATCAAATTCTCTCCCTCAGCGGGGCTTTGCAAGACGGGTGGGCTAGTCAGATATTGCTTTAAATGTTGAAACGCTCGCTCGCACTCGTCCGGCCATTGGAACTGGGTCACATCCGCTTTCCTCAAAATTTTGAAAAACGGGAGGCATTTGTCCCCCATCCTAGAGACGAATCTGCTCAGAGAAACTATCCGCCCGGTTAATATCTGAACTTCTTTCAAACATCGCGGCGAGGGCATCTGGATGAGCGCTTCGATCTTCTCTGGGTTCGCTTCAATCCCCCGCTGAGTGATCATGAATCCCAAGAATTTTCCGGAAGCCACACCAAAGACGCATTTCTCCGGGTTCAGCTTCATCTGGAATTTATTGAGAGTTTGAAAGACGTCTTTGAGGTTTTCTACATGTTCGGCGGCTGTCTTGCTCTTGACTACCATGTCATCCACATAGGCCTCGACCGTCTTGCCGATCTGCTTCTTAAAGACTTCCATTACGAGCCGTTGGTAAGTGGCCCCTGCGTTCTTCAAACCGAACGGCATCACCTGGTAGCAGTACGTGCCCTGATCGGTTATGAAAGCCGTTTTTTCTTCGTCTTCGAGGCTCATTTTTATCTGATGATACCCGGAGAAGGCATCCAAGAAGCTGAGGAGCTCGTGCCCTGATGTAGAATCTACCAGCTGATCGATTTTAGGCAGGGGAAAACTATCCTTTGGGCATGCTTTGTTTAAGTCGGTGAAATCAATGCACATCCTCCACTTGTTGTTTTTCTTCTTCACGAGTACCACGTTCGCCAGCCACTCAGGGTATTTAACTTCCCGAATGAATCCGGCGTCCAGCAGTTTTTTAATCTCTGTCTCTATGACCTCTTGTCTCTCCTTGCTCTGCCAACGCTTCTTTTGTCTGACTGGTTTGCACCCAGTTCGGACACCGAGAGCATGCGAAGCTACCGATCGAGAAATCCCAGGCATATCGCTCGGTACCCAGGCGAAGACCGATCGGTTTTCTATCAAGCAATCAGTGATTTCTTTGACCAGACCCCTTTCAAGCTCGGATCCCAAATTTGTAAATTTGGATCGGTCTTCCTGATCCAACATGACTTGTTGTGTCTCTTCGACAGGGTTCATCCTTTCAGTTTCCTCATCGGCTCTCACATCGAGAGAGCTCGTCAAGACGACCGCTCCATCAAGTGTCCTTGTCTCTGCCAAGTAGCATTCCCTAGCGATTCTCTGCTGTCCCCTGACTCTGCCGATGCCATGGGGAGTTGGGAACTTCATTGCCTGGTAGTAGGTCGAGACAACTGCTTTGAGGGCGTTCTGAGTGGCTCTTCCGATGATTGCATTATAAGCTCCCCCAAATTTCACCACCAAAAATTCAACGTCTCTCTCTTCCTGACACGGCTTTTGTCCGAATTTCACCTTTAGGAAGACTCGAGCGAACGGGTAGGCTGATGCTCCAGTTACCCCTTTGATGGGTCCCTCTATTGGCAGTAATCGCTCCTCTGGTATCTCCATCTGCTTAAACGCATCGTAGTAGAGTAGGTCTACTGAGCTGCCCGTATCGATCATCACTCGCTTCACCTCACTGCCATCCATATTCAAATTGACTACTAGCGCATCATCATGCGGGCAACTAATTCCCTCCAGATCAGATTCGTCGAACGAGATCACCTCATCATTTTGTCTCTTCTTTTTTACCGACAAATCTTGCTGGGCATACCTCTTTCGTCCTTTGGCGGTCGACTAATTAAATTGGGTTAATAAGAGTTAGGCATTAATAGAAAGAGAATTAAATCAAATAGGTAAATTATGTTAAGAGAGATCTTGCATAAGTTTCCGATAGGTTATTAGACAACTTCAGATCTAATTAAGGTTTTGGATAAGTTGTTAATTGAGAAATTGCAACTTCCATAATCTAATTAAGGTTTATAAATTAGGGTTAATGGTTATAACTCAAGAGAGAATATTCAACCTTATGATCATCTAGAACTAATAATCTAGTAATTCATAATCGATTAGGTTAGCATTAAAGATTAGTAAAATTCCCTTTCTTTCAATCGGTAGTTCCTTAGGTTAATTCTTGAGTGTGCATTGCAATTGCTAAATTGTTAATATTTTTGTGATTGATTCTTGAATTGATTTGCTTGATTGAATTGCATTCTTGTTTTAGTTTCGTTACATTTGAATTTCTGCGATTTATTTTGGCCCTAGATTTTAGGATTAGGTTATCCCTCCTCGTGGGATCGACACCTTAGATACTACACGAACGACTCGTTCGCTTGCGGATTATCGAGGTTAATTAATTAAAACTTACACACATCAAAATAACCACAATTAAGTTTTTGATGTCATTGTTAGGGAGGCGATTAATTTAGTCATATAGTTTAAGGCATTTAGTTAGTTTTTAATTTTTTTTGTTCTTTCTTTCTATTTTTGAAATCGTGCTCTTGTATGAACATAAGAGTCATGAGAAGATCAAGCCATGTAGCTGAAACCTTAAATTTAGACATAACTCGATTAGAATGATCTAGTAGGAAAGCCCAGTATGAAGAAGAAGAGGAAATCGCGAAAGCAATAATGGCTGAGGAATTTCAGCACGATTTGGACCACGGGGCTAACCAAGGACGTCAATAATTGACCTTTATGGACTTCATGAGACCATGGTTCAATGCGACTAGCCAAGGAGTAGCTAGGCCACCCACACAAGTAGCATCTTTTGAAATCAAACTAGCCCTCCTAAACATGCTTTAACAAAATGTGCAGTTTTATGGACTAACGAATGAAGATCCTAACGCACATATAGTGAACTTCCTTGAAATTTGTGATACCTTTCGGTACCATCAGATGTCAGAAGATGCAGTTAGAGTTAGGATTTTCCCTTTTACCCTTAGAGATATAGCAAAGGCTTAGTATCATTCCCTCAACCTAGCCAATGTGACAACTTAGGATTAGCTAGTTCACGCCTTTTTAGATAAGTATTTTTCCTTGACCAAGACTACGAAGATCATTAAGGAGATTACTAACTTCCAACAAAGTGACGGGGAATCAATCTACAAAGTGTGAGAACGATACAAGGATTTGCAACAAAAATGCCTGCACCATAACTTACCTAAGAAATTCTTGTTTCAAACATTCTATAACGAAGTAACCCCACATATAAGAGGCACGATTGACACAACTTCAAAAAGATCACTGATGAGAAAGACAGTAGATGAAGCAGAAGAGCTGTTAAAGGAGATGGTGAGTAATAGTTGTTTGTAGACGAACAAGCGGAGTAGACAAACTACTACCTTCCGAGAATAAAAAGGAATTGCAGTTGTTGATGAAATGATGGAAATGCAAGAAAAAATTGATAACTTGACAGCTCATCAACATGAAGCCTTCGTCCTCAGCTTCGGTAAAAGCTGTGCAACTTAAGTGTGAACTCTATAGATAAATGGACCATGATACGGTGGATTGTTTCTTTATTAAGGAAAATGATCAAGAACATTTGAATTATGTAGGAGCTCAATATGGATGAGGAGGGGGAAACAACCCCTACTCCAACACTTACAACCTTGGGTGGAAGAATCACCTAACTTCTCATGGACAAATAATGCTAGAGGCCAGTTCAGACCTTGAGGACAATCAGGTTTCCAACAAGACAAACAAAGCTCAATGGAATCCAAGTTAGATAAGATTTTATATAAAATTGGAGGCATAGAGGATGCACATAGGGGGATTGAAAGCAAATTCGAGCAAGTCACTAACAACTATGCCTCTTCAATACACAATCTAAAGGTCCAAGTAGGTTAACTAGCGGAGGCGATTTCTACTTAGAATGCAAGAACCCTTCTAAACAATACCGAGTCTAACCCAAAGGAACAGATTATGGCCATTACTCAGACCCAAGAAAAGAAGCTTGAACATGCGAAGGAAGACGGAGCTAAGGGAGAACGACAAGTAATTATGGAATTCCTTCCAAGTGAGCTCGTAATTAAGCAAATCGAGGAACCTCGACCTAAATTTTTGTACCCTATTCTAGCTCAGCGAAAGTCAAATAAAAGTAGGGCAATGAGGAATTCTAGGGAGGTTGAATTAAACAAGGTTGAAAATGTAATGGAACATCTACAAACGAAGCTCACACTAAAGGAATCAATCAAGAAGAAGGTTAAGGAGCATCGTGGAAGAAAAACCTAACATAGCATAGAAGAAAGAGGACCCAGGGGATTTTTACACTCCTTGCAGTATCAATGGAGTTGAAATAGATAGGGCATTTGTAGATTTGGGAGCAAGTATCAATAGGATGCCCTATACCTTTAGTTAAAAATTAGGGTTAGGAGAGTTAGAAATCACAAAGATGCAAGTGAAGACGACACACAAAACACTTCATCGGCCGAAGGGGATTATTAAGGATGTCCAACTACAAATTGATAAATTTACCTCCGCCACAGACTTCTATATATTGGATATTGGAGAAGATGTGGAAACTCCTATGGTTCTTGGATGACCATTCTTGGCTACTGCTCGCTCTATAATTGACATTAATAAGGTGAACTAACTCTGAGGGTCAACAACCATCAAATAACCTACAAAATGTCAGAGAAAGACAACATTTCTCTCTTACCTCAAACTAATCTCAAGGAGCCTACACCTTGAGGAAAATTGGAAGATATTGAGGATCTTAGGAATGCATCCAGAAAGAAACGATTGTGAAGAAAAAGGCGAAGGAAGGAGAATCAAAGGGAGA
>JANIJF010000209.1:8084445-8102209 GCA_024520955.1 Erythroxylum bequaertii | reverse complement strand
CAAAGATACATTACATATCGTAAATTCGAAAACCAATATGCAATAAGGTTATTATAAACCTTCAAACAAATCCAAAAGTCATATACATCAGATACAAGCCCAAAAACAAACCCAAAATACATTTTGACAAACAAAACTCAATCTCCTTTGGTCATTGCGGTTGACTTGTCCCAGTCTTTAAAAACCTCGCTTTGAACCTACACGGGACAAATCCACCGTACTAAGCATATAACTTAGTGAGTAATAACTAATCTATGCATGAAATGATAACTCATCATACTAAATCATGTAACAACATAAACATGCATTAAAAGATTGCTTTAACAATAAATCAGACATAATGCATTTCAGAATAAATTTTATAATTTACAGAACTGAATATCACAAAAGGGTATAAACCTTTCAGAATCAGAACACAATTTTGTTACGTCAGAAACAACATATATCAGAATACAAAATCAAATGACTGCTAATCCATTTACAGAAGTGGGTAACGGGACTTATACAGGAGAGACCAAAGTCTCGACACCGAAGTAACACAGGAGAGACCGAAGTCTCGACACCAAAGTGTCACAGGAGCAACTACAAACCCTTTTAGGCATGCCTATTTACCCACAACTAGAACTCAACAGTTTTAAAACAAAACAAAATCATTTAAGACATTTCATGTGCAAAGCAAGTAGTCAATCATATTCACACGCAAGTAGCACTTCAATATCACATTCATCAATCAATACCTCGAGCCTTCATATCCGAAATCAGTACACATTCATCAATATCAAATTCAATTCAATAATAAACAAAAAAAATCAAGGTGAGACCATCTTAGGTTACTCACCAAAGCTCCCTTATTGCTTATTGCCTTGAAGTCCCAGCAATATCTGGATGTGGTCGCTCTATGCATTCCTCTATAACATTTAACACATATATAAATCACTATTGTGCATGATTAAGAATTCATTTATGTATACTGAATATGTATGATGCATGTTCATGATAAATTTTTGGGTACATGTTCTTACTAAACTGATGTAAAACATCAATTGTACTTCAAAAGTTCCAAAATTCATACATTCAATTACTATTCCAACTTTTGTTGGAAGCACCTCATTCGGGTCAACTTTGCATAATCAATAAGATCAAGAAAACGATGTATTTCGATAACACTATCTTCTAAAAAATTGTTCCTCTATGTCTTAAGTTTCTAATGATACCAAGATCATATAATTTGGTTTATTATTCAATGAGTTATGCTCAAAATACCACAGACTATGTTCATTTGAAATTTTGGCTAATGCATGATCATGTATTCAAGTTGTACACCTCATATCTCTCAATTACAATATTCAAAAATTACAAAATTTATACCAATTCAAATATATGAGAATAAGCTACAACTTTGGTGAAGATACTTTAGTCTAATTTGGCCTACATCAATACAGTTTATTCAATAACCTCAGGACGTGATTTCTATCCCTGGTAGTGCTACAGCCTAAACCAAGACTCAATTTCATGCCAATTTTGAAAGTCTTAGACACAGAATCAAAATTCTAATTCTTAAAGAAAGTTTTAGGAATATGTCTCAAGTTTAATATGAATTAAGAATCATCTCATTTGGAAATCTATAGATTAAGTTATATTTAAAATATTGAAGCATGTTCATTGAAAATTCTCCAGTTCATACATTCCAGCACATTTCCTCACTTTCATCCAATCAATATTTTTCAAATCAATTCAAAAAGCTACCAATTTTTATGCATAGGTAGGATAATGTGCTAGGAATCTATTGGTTCAAGTATTATGTAATTTGGTGGTCGTATGACAAAGTTATGGTCAAAAAAAGCAAAGTTGTTCAGGGTAAGTCAACCCTTTGGATGCAACAATCGTGAACTCCCATCTTCTTCAACAACTATTTTTCCAAAAATCGCAATTCTTCTTCTCTTCTCCTTAATTAACCCCTAATTCATATTCTTTTCATTTTTACACCCATGCAACTTATCTTATGCTAAAACAACTCAAAATGCAAGATTAGTTACAAATACCAAAACCAGAAATTTTTCACAACTATTCATCATCTTCAACATTTGTTTACAACATTTTCTGCACTTTCTCTCTTTCCTTATTTCACAGTTCCTACACCATTTCTAACTTATATTCTTTGCATTTCTACTCCCATAAAATCTCAAAACCAATCAACTACAAACTCATAAGGTATTGATCATCAAAACCGAAACTTACTTAAGCTCTCTCTCACAACTACGTTTTGTTTTAACTTTCTGCACAATTTCAATTTCAAGCCAAATTTCCAGACTCTTAAGGACATATTTAGAATTCGATTCTTTCATGAAAAATTTAGTTCTATGTCTCTAGGTTACTCTAAATCAAACTCCATCTAATTTGGATTTTCACAGATCAAGTTATGCCCTAAATGCAGATGTATGTTCAGTAAAATACTGCATATATCATATTCCAATGACTATAACCCTACATCTAAGTAATCATATCTCTGAATTTGCTTCTTCTTTCACTACCCACACATGCATCAACACCATTTACACGTGCAGCAATCCACAAGCATGAAAGATATACACCATTCACCCATGCATCCATTTAAAACATTAAAACATGCATAAAACTTACTTGACTTAGCTTCTCCCTCTTCAGCAAAATTCCAGAAATTTTGAGAGCAAATAAGAGATTTCGATGTTGGAAAGACACCAGCATTTAGTAACAATTAAAAACCTCTAATGGCAAAAGACTTCACAAGGTGTAACATTGATAGATTATCCAAAAGCCAATATACATAAATGAACAAGATGGTGTTTCGGTGATGGTAAAGCAAGAAGGAAGTTCACGAATGCAGAATTGTTCTTTGTCAAAAATGTGTCTAGGTGTTTCATTAGTGCTTTAACACATGTCTCCATTGCATGTCTTCCACTTGCCCACTAGATAAGCTACCATTTGTCTTTTAGCTATAGATTCACATGTCACACATGATTTTATCCATTTGTCACTCCATAATTTGTCCATTTGTTAATTAATTACTAGTCCATTTGTCACACATTTAACTATGCCAAATGTCACTCAATTATAGGCTAAATCATCCAAAATTTTCATGTATCAATTTATCCTATCACTTGATATTTTTCCTAGTCCAAATGTACATTTTAATCTATCAATTTTCCAATCCATAACATTTGATTCCATATTTTCTAATTGAAATCCAATCATACCAAAATTCAAGTCATATGTCTTTCATTTTCAAATCATAGCACAATTTTAACTCATATCATACATGTACTTTCATAAATATATAACATTTCATCTAGGGTATATTTTGGGCCATACAGTTTTAATGGTTGAGAATTTTGAGCTAGTCATTCTTTTACAATCACCTGATTGCGAATCTTGTTTGTAGTCGTACTTTCATGCTAAAACTCGTAGGATGAAGAAATTTGACATTAACAAACGGCTTTGAGAGAAAATGTCTTTATAGTCTTTTGTTTGATATTTTGTTATGAAAGTACAATATCCTTCATATACTTTTGGCCGAAATATCTGAGGAATGCTCCCGTACCATTTCTACCAATTGATAAACCAGCATGAGAAATTGTACTTCACTCCAGCGTTGAAAAAGAACAGCCACAATTGGTGGTTCGTCATATTGTTCATAAAAAAGGCATTGATCCATGATAGTATTCATAATAGGTATAAACCGGGCGATAATGCAAAATTATTATAAATCACGGTAAGCGTAAGGATTGAGTATTAAGTCTATTGGTTTAAGTTTATTAAATTCTATTCATTAAGGGTAGGTGGTCCTGACAGTTGAGCCCAAGTAAAGGCGTGTAAGTTTGTTGGTTTAGCTTATTCATAACTGAGGGAGTCGATATTATTAGAAAATGGATTTCTAGTGCATCCACCTTTAGTACCAATGATAAACAATGAAGTAGTAATACAAAACTTTGAAAAAAGGAAATTCTTAAAGTGCAAAAAGATCAAATCTACCAACAATCAAAGTTTAAACTTTTTCAAAATATTGATTACACCATAAAAATCAAAGAACATGGCATTCTTTTTTTAAAGCCCTTTGAAGCAACCCACTTATTGACTAAAAGCTCGATGAACAAACACAAAGAAAATGGTTTTAATTACATTCACATAAGATTAGTGCAAGTGGGAGTGAAGCCCTTTACAAAAGAAGGATTAAACACTTCCATTCTTATAAGTTTGAGAGATGTTAGGTTCTACGACTTTCAGGATCCCCTCTTAATTCATAGAGTTTAATCTTTGCACAGACCCAATATCGTTTGAATTATTATCCAAATTTGACCATCTCTCTTAGAGATAAAGAGATCTTACAATCTTTAGTTTTGCAAATCAAAACCCACAACTATAAGACAAACACATGATCTATCCCTGCAGCTTTGATTTACAAAATCTATTACAAAGACATAAACACTGCATTTGCATCCAAAGGTATGATATCAATGGGAGAAAGCGCGAGGATCAACTAAGAGGGAACAAGTAGGAAGCTTTGAAGGCTATAAGGATAATTAAGGATGAACATTAAGTTTTTTAAAAAAGATCTCACATAAATCATAATCAAAGGCTCACTTTTAAAAAGAGGTCTCAAGACTCAAATTAGGTAAATTATAAGTATATCCTCAAGACCTACTTATGATTTCTAATTTGACTTTTGTCTTTTTAGAACCTTTTTTATAACTCTTTTCAAGATTCTATTAGTTCTAATCTCGTTTTTAAGTTGATTTGCCAATAAAAAGTTGGTGTTGTTGTTATGGACCTATTCTAGGAGTTCTAAGTATTGCTCTTCTAACGTAGATAGGTCTCCACTTAGTCTTTTTATGAGTTGCTTTATCAAATATTGAGTTAACATGAATAAAAGATTAAAAGTAAATACAAGCAAATATTAAATCAAATTAAAGCAAGTGAGCGAAAATAGAAACAAGAATTGAGTATCATAAAATGATGGGCAGTAAAGCCGACCGCTACAAACAAACAATGTTACACTTTAATAGGCGACAATGCCGACCGTTAGAAAATGCAATTGGTCTAATAAACATTCAAAAAATAATACAATTATATACTTTGGTTAATACAAAAGGTAATAATACTTTGGTCTTTAATAAGATTAAAATATATAAGTTATGTGGAAAGTAATCTCATTTTATTATCAAATTGTCTTTAACTATTATATTATTAAATAAAAGTAATGAGAGATAATTATCCTTTATAATTAAAATGTTGAATTTTATACTTTGATTTATTGTTGGACGATGGTAGGTTAATTAAATTGTATATGTTCCAATATCATTACATTGTTGTGTAAAACACATAAGATAAAGCTCATGGATTTAATAGTCTCAACTAATTTCAAGTCACATGATTGGTTGTAGTAGTTTAACAAATTTAAAGTCAACAAAGTTATCTAGTAGGATTAGGTAGCAATGAGCCTAAACGTGTTCATTATATGTCATTTTCATAATTAATTGTTTTTTTAATTATGAAAATTAATGATTTTTTTGTAGGCTTTATCTTAGGGTTTGGGAAAATATTTGGGAATTATTAATGCCAAGATTGTGAAGTATTTTAGAGCTTTTGTTGTTTAGATTATGGAATGGTTGAGGGTCCTAAGTAAGGGTTCTAGAACTTTAATGGTAGTAGTAGTATTTTATTTTTTGTTTATTATTATTTTTTCTTTTTTCTTTCTTTGTATGGTTCATTTGGAAATAAACTCTATACTAGTTATAGATAAGGTTGTGTACTATCATACCCCCTCAGACTTCGTGTATCAGCGAAGTTTTTATTGAGTGTTATTGTTGTAAATCAATTTTTGAAGGACAATATTGTGGAGGTCGTACAAATTCTTCAGTTGCTAGTACTTAATAGTGAATTAAAAGTTGTGTAACTTAATGTTGAAGGATAACTTCTTGTGCTTCTTCCATGTGTAGATGGGAGGGGTTTTGATCTCTTTTGCAATCAACTTTGTCTTAAATAAGTAACGTTGCTGTTCTTGTTGTCTTTTGGTATAACATTTGCATTTCCTCTTGCCATCCTGTAGTTTATGTTGGTTTTATTGTATTGTATAGCCTGTTGTCGTTTTAGCGTTGGACAATTGCAATGTCTTATGTGTTGTTTTGTTGGAGAGTAACACGACTATCATAATGCTGTAATTCAATTTTAGCATTTTTAATTCAATTTTTTAATTTAAAAAAAAACAAAAAAAGAACTTCTTTGGCTTATAACGAGGGACAACTAGTTGCTACAGAGAGCTGATGTGGCGCTTCTAATGAGGGGCATCCAGTTGCTGGTGCTAATGGTGAAGGACAAGTTACTAGTGATTATAGTATAGGATAGGTCGCTACAGCTGTTAGTGAGGATAACTTGATGGGCCTCGGGAGAGGGGCAAGTGGTTGCTTCAAAATCAAATGAGCTTCGTGGGGGTGGAGGTGCTTCTGGCGAGGCTTATATAGCCTTAGATGATGAAGATGAAAGTGATTCAAATGATCCAAATATGAGAGTGATAAGTATGATAGTCAAGGCAATAAAACACTCTGATTTTAATTTTATTTGATTATGATGGCTTATTTGAAGTGAGAGTTGAAGAAAATGCTAAAAGTTAACAGGCTTTTTTTGATTTAGGTTCGGTCTGATATGACCTAACCTTTTATTTTTTAAAAAAAGTGTTATAATAATATTGTTTTTGACAAATCAATGTTATTTTGTCATTGTCTATTGAGTCTTGGGCTAGGCTGAGCTTCAGCAGCTCAACTTGAGGCCCAGTTAATTCAGGTAAAGTTGGGCCCAATTAAACCTAACTTTTTGACTGATTAAAGGTCATCATATATGTATAATTGTCCGTTAAAGGATAAACATAAAACCTAATTGTTATTTAGAACATGTCTTTAATATTAATATGGCATATTGGCATGTGTTGAGCACATATTTCATGCTAAACACTTCTATATACCTTGACATATAAAGATAATTTAAAATTATAAAAGGTGAAGCATATAATGCGATATTATTATACATTTTCAATAAATTAGGTAAATAACATTTTTATTACTAACATCTCATGCAACTCCTACATCTATAATGTTATTCCAAACGTTTCCTTTAAATCCATATGATAATGAATTTGAACATCCAAATCATAGAAATTTAGTTAAATATGACGTATTATTTTATGAATAAATATATTCAAGTTAAGATGGCACTCAATTGGGTAAATAAACCTAATAATAAACAAAACTTCAGTTTATTCTTATAATAACATAAAAATAGATATAAAATAGTTAATGATATTGACATGCCAACCCAATATCTCTTAAACTCAACTAGAACTCATTAAGTCTGGCTTGAACTAATTAAACTATTACAATAATTATTTTAATTAATTTAAATTGCATTTAATGGATTAAGATTAAGTTTTAAAATTAGATTGGGTTGTTATATTAGCACTATTGATTGATCCACTTATTACCTAAGGATGACAATAAAAATGTCTTGTCAATTTTTTTAATTAAAAACGCAAAATAATATTTTTTAATTAAATTTAATTTTGTTATGTCTGCGCTCACTTGATGCTTAACTCTTCTAAATAAAATAAACTTATGCCGTTTTGCTTAGAATAGTTGAATTGACTCAAGGCTTACCCATTGAAAGCATATGAATTTTAGCTCATCCGTATTATTACTTGCATTTCATTTTTTATTTTTGAACGGAAGTGTCTAGAAAATTTTGAGTTCCATCAGATTTTGAATTAGAATCGAGTCCGATCATAAAATTTCAGGATATGATATTCATCTTTGCAAATCATGTCTTGTGTTGTAATAATACAAACAAAAGCAATCGTTCTTGACCTTCAATTCTGGTATCTTGGCAGTGCCATGTCTAGAAACAACTAGCGGTTATTGGATCTTAGCTAAATCCGGCTTGATACTCGTTATCGGAGCTCTATCGGATTTCTCAGGCAACTGTGGGTTTGGGTTAGAAAATCACAGGGCTGTCTTTCGGGTCGGGTTCAGTACCTATTATTAATTAGAATAAAGTTCTTAGTAGAACGGCTGTTTCGATCTCTGTTCCGTTCGGATTGCGTCAACAGTGTGCCATTCCTATCTACCAAAGCTTTGTTTGGTTGAATTTATTCCTCTTTCAATTTCAAGGTGTTGGTGAGTAGCGAGTATGGGTTCATATCCCTTTATCTGTTGTTTGATTGAATCGTTGATCAAACGATTGGATTCTGACTTATTCAACGACTACAAGTTTGATCGTCAATTTCTGGAGAAGTCGAAGAATGAACCGAGAAAAATCCAAGCAGCGCTCGATGTGCAGCGAATACGGAGGCTGGCTGTTGTTCAAGACGAGGGAACTTGGCTTTGTCATCTTCGACATATTCTTTATCACGCCGAGCACCGGTTGGATGAGATTTGAGTACAACACCGTGCAATTCAAGTTGATGAAAACTAATATAGGATCGTTCTCACATGTAAGTCACGTGATCAACATACAATTACAACAAAGAAACGGCGACGCATCGGTAAAAGACGTTAAAGAAACTGAAGACCCACAAGCAGAGTGCGTATTACAAACATAAAGGGCTGCTACTTGGATAATTTATCAATTATGAGAACCAGAACCTACCAAATTAGGGATTGGGTGTGTTGACGCTTCCAGAAGAGGGATTGGTCAGCACAATGATTTCATGTGTTTTTATCTCTGCTGTCATTGCTAGATTGCTCGAACTATTGGCTTTTCAGTCACTCAAAACCATCAAGTTTAATCGTCAACTTCTGGAGCAGGCTAAGAATTCTCTGACAAAACTTCAAGGAATGCTTGATGATGCAAGGAATGTCGAGATTGCTATTAATGACAAGGAAACTTGGCTCCGTCTTCAAAATTCTCTATATTACGCCGAGCACAGGTTGGATGAGTTTGAGTACAACACGAAAACTGAATCTTCTGCTCGTCGATCCACAATGAATAAGGTTAGCAACTTTATGTGGTCTGGAAAGTCACATCACAATAGGAAAGATTTGGAGCAACTTTTATTCATTTTAGATTTTGAACTTGAAAACGCACTGGAACGTTTTTGTACTATGGGCATGAGAGAGCCCATTGTAGCATGCCCGGAAGTACCCGCAAGTATGTCTTCTTCGCTGGTTGCTGAATCAGTCATCTTTGGTAGGGATGAAGAGAAAGAATCCATTTTGAAAGTGCTATTGTCGCATCAACTAGAAGCGAGTGGCGGGGACAACAAGATAAGAGTCGTTTCTGTAGTGGGTAAGAGTGGCATAGGTAAGACCACCCTTGCGAAACTCATTTACAACGATGCAAGAGTCCAAGCATATTTTCATGTCAAAGGTTGGGTATGTGTTCCTGATGATTTTGACCTTTACAAGATGGGAAAAGATATTCTTCAGGGTGTCGATGTCTCTTCAATGGCTTCTGCTACTACCATGGGAATGGAGCAGCTTCAAGCTGAACTACAGAAAAAGCTGGAGAATCAAAAGTTCTTGATTGTGCTAGACGATTTGTGGTATCAAAATGACAGTACTTGGTACAACTTCGTCAAGCTTTTGGAAACTGGGGCTCCAGGGAGCTGCCTCATCGTTACAGCACAATGCGGTAGGGCAGGATCACTTGTGGGTCACTCATCATTGTTGGTTCAGCTCGAGGAATTATCTGATGACTATTGCTGGAAATTGTTTTGTCATCTTGTACTTTCCGATCAAAATCTTAATCGGAATAAACGATTAGTAAAATTGGGTCAGGAACTTGTGAAGAAGTGTGGAGGCCTTCCTTTGTGTGTGAAAGCATTAGGATGTCTCCTACATTCTGTGAGAAATGTCGAGGAATGGGAAAATATATTAGGAAGTAGTTTGTGGGACTCTGCAGGAACTGGGGTTCATCCAATTCTACGATTGAGCTATGAATACCTTCCACCATATCTGCAACGATGTTTTTCCTACTGTGCAATACTCCCCGAGGATCATCAAATTCGAAAGGAAGAGTTGGTCCTTCGTTGGATTGCGGAAGGGCTCATTCATGAATATAAAGATAAGGACGCAGAAGAAGTTGGTGCGGAGTATTTTGATGAGCTTTTGTCAAGGTCTTTTTTTGAACTACAAAATTATGGTTATGAAACATGTTTTGTCATGCATGAGCTTATGCTTGACCTTGCTCGGTCGACGGCCAGAGAGTGTACTGGAGGGACGCAAGTAACTCGGAAAGTTCCCACAAATTCTCTATTTGATGAATCTACCATCTTCGGTAGGAAAGCTAAAAAGGAGTCTTTGATAGAACTGATACTATCTGACGATATGAATGACAATAACATTCGTGTAGTTTCCATAGTGGGTGTGGGTGGTATTGGGAAGACAACACTTGCACAACTTGTTTACAGAGAAGAAAAAGTTCAAGATTCATTCGATTTCATGGCATGGATATCTGTTCCAAGAGATTTTGGTGCGTTTAATATAATTAAAAAAATTCTTAAGGAATTCTCATCGATGTGTTATCACAACATGACACTGGAGCAACTGATGGTTAAATTAGAGAGGCAAATAGCGGGCAAAAAGTTTTTAATTGTACTGGACAATGTTTGCCGTCAACGTTCAGATGAATGGGAGCGTTTGCTCACACCTTTGAGGTCTGGGGCTCTAGGAAGTTGGCTCATCCTGACAACACGCCACTATAATGTAGGACTACTTTATAACAAGCCACTATACTCAATTTCTGAGCTCAATCCTTTATCTTCTGATGATAGTTGGCAATTATTTTGTAATCACGCATTTGCAGAGGAAAGTTATAATTGGCACCCAAGCTTGGAAAAAATTGGTAGAGAGATTGTTCAGACCTGTCGTGGTCATCCTTTAGCTTTAAAGGTACTAGGAGGTGTCCTACATTCTATGAGACGTGTAGTGACTTGGGAAAAAGTATTGAGTGACTTAAGGCATATTCAATTTGGCAGTGTTTATCATCCTATACAATTGTGTTATCATTTCCTTCCATCATATCTCAAGCCATGTTTTGCCTACTGCACATTATTCCCGTACGGTTATGAATTTCAAAAGGAAGAGTTAGTCCTTCGTTGGATGGCTGAAGGTTTTGTTGCACAAGTTGAGAATAAGGACATCCGTGAAGTTGCTGAAGCGTACTTTGATGAACTTGTGTCAAGGTCAATCTTTGAACTGCGGATTAACTCTTATAAATCTTGCTTCGTTTTGCATGACCTAGTTAGAGACATTACCAAACATATCGTGAAAGAGAATTGCATCTTTTTGGAAGGTAACAGATTATGTGAACTTACCTCACCAGTTCGCCATTTATCGTGGGTGAGGAGTACACATCCATATTTGCAGGAGGGATTCCCACTCACCCAAGACATTCAGTACTTGCATACATTACTGGTGGTGTCCCAGCCATGGCTGCAGCTTACACTAGATCATACGTGTATGCTTTGTAATTTATTGCCAAAGCTCCGATGCCTAAGAGTTCTTTCTCTGTCTCAATGCCAAGATGTGAGTGTGTTGCTTGGTTCAATCTCCAGGTTGAAGCATTTGCATTACTTAGACTTTTCTAAAACACCTATTAAAAGGCTGCCTGAAATTTTCTGTGACTTGTATTACTTGCAAACGTTGAAGTTAAACCAATGCAGACAGTTGATTGAGTTGCCGGCTAATGTAGAAAAGTTGACAAATATGCTGCATCTTGATATTGAGGGTACAAGCTTGCAGGAGATGCCGCCAAATATGGGTAGACTAACAAAGCTACAGAACTTAAGTAACTTTTTGGTGGGAGAACTTAGTGACTGCAGCATCAAGGAATTGGGACAGCTGAAACATCTCCGAGGATCACTTGCAATTCGGAACCTTGAAAATGTTGTGAATGCTGGAGAAGCACTGGAAGCTAATTTGAAGGAAAGGAAGCATCTTCAGGAGTTGATACTAGAATGGAGCTGCGATACAGATGATCCAGTACTTGACAAGGGTGTACTTGATGGATTGCAGCCTCACATAGATGTGGAGAAGGTTTCAGTTATTGGTTATGGAGGTTTGAGTTTTCCAAATTGGGTCGGAGACTCTTCTTTTATGCAATTGGTAACTTTGAAGCTTGTGGGCTGTAAGTATTGCTCCTCGCTTCCACGACTTGGGCATATGTCGTCTCTGAAGAATCTCCAGCTTAGAGGTTTTGACAGTGTTGAGGTTGTTGATGATGCATTCTATGGAAAATTTGACTCTTCATCTATCAAACCATTTCAATCCCTCGAGATTTTGAGGTTTGAAAAAATGCCACAATTGCAGGAATGGATTCCCTATGGAAAGGGAGATGACAGTGGAGCTTTCCCTCTTCTTCGAAAGCTCTCAATTGTAGATTGCCCCAATCTAAACGGTGTTCTGCCCGTTTGCCTTCCTTCTTTGAAAAAACTGCATGTTATAAGATGCTGGAAGCTTGAATTTTCATTTCCAAAGGCTCCAAGACTCACATCAATGATTTTGGAGAATGGTTCTTGTTCCGTTGAGTTCAGTCATTCCCGTTCCCTCAAATTTGTCCAATTCAACTCCCAACGATCCATGGTAGAGATGATGGAGAAACTTGGTACCGCTCGTATATTTGCTTCAGAGAAAGTAGTAATAAGGCGTTGTGAGTCTCTCAGGTGCTTCCCCTCGGAATTGTTTCCCGGGCTGAGGATTCTTGAGGTTGAAAGTTGTCCAAATCTTCAAATTCCATGTCCGAATTTCAAATCCTTTGCAGAAGAATTGTCTGCTCATATGGAGATATCGGAGTCACTGCCAGAATGTATGCACTCTGTGCTCTCTTCCGTTGTGGAATTGAATATAGATGAATCCAATGAAATTGCTAGATTTCGAAAAGGAGGTTTGCCATTCAAATTACGATCACTTTCCATCTCCAATTGCAACAAACTGGTTTCTGGGTTTAAGCATTGGAATTTGCAGAATCTCTCATCTCTTTCTGATTTGGAGATTAGTAAGTACGGAGGCATGGAAGTTTTCTCCGAAGAGATATTGTTCCCCTCTTCTCTTACTTCTCTTCGAATTTTATTTCTACCAAATGTCAAAAATCTGCAGTACACAAAGTTCCATCAAATTACCTCTCTATCCATTTCCGATCTTCAGATTTTTGAGTCCCTATTCGACAAGGGAACTCGATATCTCAACTTGCTTGAAAAATTGGAGATTAGGCTGTGTTCTGAGTTGCTGTCCCTGCCCACAGAGGGACTGCCCTCCTCTCTTGCATCTCTAAAAATCTATAAGCTTCGAAATCTGAAATCTGTGGAAGGACTTGCACACCTCATTGACCTGAAAATACTAGAGATTTTTGGTTGCCGAAATTTGCAACTCTTGCCAGAAAGCTTGCCATCCTCCCTCCTCTATCTATCTATTTGGGACTGTCCTTTGCTGAAAAAAAGAAGTCAACGGTACAGTGGAGAAGATTGGCCAAAGATTTCTCATATTCCTGCAGTTGAGGTTAATGGCTATAATATCTGATACTACAGGAAGTGTCTTAAGTTCTTGCGTTTGTCACACACTGATCAGGTATTTGCATCAGCTTCTATTGGGATCCCTTTCCACTTCATAAAGTTTATTTAGCTTTGTTGTGTGTTGATCAACCTGAAATTGACTGCCTCAATTTGCAGTTGTCTAGCTTGACCCTCACAATCTCTAAGCATCTTATTTGCCAGCAGCTGCCATAAGATAGCTTGAAATGATCAGAACAAAATATTAGTAGTGGAGATCAGGTATCTCAAAATCCTGAATTTACTTAATCGTCATGGCTCATATCTTTATGTCCTAATTATGAATCTCAAATGTTCTTTGATAAAACAACAGGTGTATTTGTCCTCCGAACCATTATAATTCTCAGAAAGAAATCAAAATGCTCATGATCACCTACTAAAGAGCTGGAGATTTCAACCACATCAGATGATGTTCTCTTGTTTTGCTTTCCATAATTTGCAGATGGTGATTTCAGATTGGCATTTGCAGTTTATGCTGCTGTTTCCAAGTCTTTAATACCAGTGGTTTTGCAACAAGTCAGATTCATCTATGTGTAATATAAAACAGATCCCTTTTTTTTTTTTCCTTTTTCCACGTTCTGCTAGTTGGACTTTCTTAATCAAATTCCATTTTCTTTGGCGGAATAACTACTTCATACTCAATCCTTTTTCATCTCTAAGTGCCCTTATATGTGTCTACAACTTGGTTTGTTGTTACATTTCCTTTGAGTTGGCTGGAAAATTGCAGATTAACCCTAAACTGAGAACCGTATCAGGAATTGAAAATTTGTTCCTTTCTTTTGTATTGATTGCAGCAGTTCCAGTTCCCAGAAAAATGAGAGTTGTTCGATCTGAGTCATTGAACAGAAACAAAAGTAGAAGATTTAAGTATACTGACCTCCAAATTGAGACATTCAAGAGGTTGACATTGTTACTTTTGATATTTATTATTGCAGAAGAAAATATTTTAATTTTAAATTTAGGCAAACACGAATAATAATATCTGACGTCAGCGATTCATCAGCCTTACATATACCTAGGTTAAAGTGAATATAAAATTATTAGGATGAACTCTTCCTTAGCTATCATGCACCCTCTCCCCTGATTGGGATGTCATATCACATTAAATTATAGAACTAATTAGCTACGGTTAAATCTAACATTTTAAGTGTGCGACGGCAAAAACTAATTAAATTTAAAATTATAAAAAAAGATTAAGGCATTTCAAACTATGGATAACTGTGATCCATAACCCAACAAATACATATGCATAAAATTCAATTTGTCTCTTCTTTTTGTTAACACATTGATTTAAATGTATTTATAGTTAGGAATTTGTAAACGGCAAATCCTATTACACAAGACTCTACACTTTATAAGGGCTGAAAGAGGGTCATTAATTATAAGTAGCCTTCTTTTTGTATTTTATAAAAAGGTCATTTTCATGATTCAAACCGTCTGATCACAATGTATTATATATATGTAATTGAGGGGAGATTGTTATCCACTTGTTAATATTAGATCTTTTCCAATTCATTGCAGGCAACAATTTGTCTAACTTCATTGTTCTGTTTCTCAACTTTACGTCCTTTTTCTTCTTGACAACCAATAATGAAAGAACAAAGAACACACACGTGTCAAAAGAATATGCATCTGTTTTTTAGCGATGGTCAGTTTAGTTATAAGAATTTTGAATCGTCTAATTCTTTTGTTTAATTTTTAATTTTCTCGTTTGATTTACTTTATTAACGCTTATTGTTAAATATCGATTAATTTATTAATTAATTGATCAAATTTTATTAATTAATAAGTTTCATTAACAAAAAAATTAATCAATTTTTATTTAATATTATCTTTTTTAATTAAACTTCATATTTTTTTATGAGTTAAGACGATCTCTTTTAATCATATTTCAAGTTCTTTACTTTTTTTAATGTTTACTCGATTTTGTAACGTTCTAATGCTGATTAAATTTTTTAAATTTTAAACTTCTTGTTTACTGGTTTAATTTTTAGTTCAGTTTTAAAAATATTGGTTTTAAGTAAATTCGTTTATTCATTATGCATATTTGTAATTAATAACATTCGAGGATTTGCAATTAAGCAGCGATTTAATTGGTAAAACAAATTCTTTTGATCAACGTAAGAGATTAAATTAATTTTATATTTAATAAATCAACTAATTCATTTAAAATATTATTTAATGCAATTCTTATATATATTGGAATTTATGGAAAATGTCACTTTTGCCGTACCAGACACGATCTCCCTATCACTGTTGCTATTATTTTAAGTTACGTATGTTGCTGCTTTCCCAGTCACAGATTCGGACACCATAGAATCGACAACCAACCCCAGTCGAGTTCCTGAAAATCATGGATTCGGTCCCGTCGCCGAACAATCGTGTTCTAAATTTGTTATGCAATCTATAAAGACCATTCCTATTCCTACATCATAGGATCATGTTTCTTTGGGATACATATATATTATAACAGTATGTTTATATTATTACAATGTCAATGATTGTGTCATAAGCAATATTACAGGAGTAGACAGACTCCTCAGGATATGAACTTATAATTTAGTTATAAAATACCCTACCTGTAAATTATCAATATATACGTACATAGACACACACACATATATATATATATACAAATGCACACATACCAAATTTTGATTTGTTTTTTATATCTTCTAATAAAAAAGAGAGAATAAAAATCAATGATTTATAAACCTAACTGGTTCGATGAGTTTAACCGTAAAAATTTATTTTTCAATTCGATTTATTAAAATTTGAAGATATTGAATTTAAAGATGATAATTTTCAACCCATAAACGTAAATTTAATTATTTTTAATGTACCGGTCAGACTTAGAAGAGTTGGGCCTCGGTTAGATTTAGATTTTAACAGCTTAAATTATGATTGATTTTAAAAAATTAATTGATATATACTTTTAATTTTATTATCATGCCGATTTTGTGTGGGTCCTGCCAGCCGTATGACTTGATGGACTTCCACGTGGCAGGTTGTTTCCGTTGAAGTTTGTAGAGACGAGGCTAGTAAGGATTTGGTTTGACCAACCAAACAAGTCTTATCACATCATTTGGCTTTTCTATTTGATCGCATTTACCTAATCACAACCAAATCCTTTAGTTTATTGGCTTAAACGGTGACGTTTTGAGCGATATTTCAGGTTAGGTCCAGTTATGGTTGTCCAAATTCGTTGACGCAACCTTATTAAGAGTGGTTATGTTATGTTGACTAAGTTCACTTTTTTCACTTCTAATTAGTGTTCATTTCTACTCACTTTTATACATTTAATCATACGTATTTATTGATATTTTATATTATTATTAATTTGCACTATATTTGGGTTTATCAAAAATAACATCTCTATTATGTAAGAATAAGGTTGAATATTATTAGATATTTCTAAATTTCGCATTTCAATTATATTCTAGCTCGGTGTTGTTGCTATAGTAGTAGTAGTAGAATTTTAGAACCCCTTTTATCCAACAAATGAGTTTATTTATTTAGAATAACTCGGAAACTAATAATATATTTTAATGTTTATAACTCGGACACGCAGAGGAGCATAGCAGAGGAGAGCACGAAGAAGACGAAAGTACCTTGACAAAAACAACTAGAGAAGACGATGACAATGGCCGGAGAATACGTAGCAGCTCCATACGACGTAGCAGCTCCACACGATTCAGCAGCAGATCTGGAGGAGGAAGAAGGAAGAAACGACAGGTGGGGGGAAGGGGATTTGGGGTAGTCATTTTGTTATACTTAAAAACGTTCAAATAAGAGCAAACGACGGGCGTATCGCTTGAGAATTTACTGACGGAATTACCGATGGATATTTTTAGTCAGCAAACTGAAAAATTATTATTCCGCCAACAATTTCTATCTTATTTACCTACGGTTATTTCATACCGTCACTAAATTCTATCGCAAATTCATTTCCATCCGTATTTAGTGACGGATATTACTACCATTGTTAAATGAAAATTTTTCCAACAATTTTTTCAACGGTTTCTTTACCGTCGGTAATTTTTCTTGCTAATTCATGCTTTTCTTGTACTGTAATATAAAGTAGACAATTGATCTTTAATATGTTTGAAAAATTTGAACTCCAATCCTTAACTACTAGAGAAGTCTTTCATGCACCACTTGAACCAAATAAAGTATATTGACTTCAACTAGTTGGAGTTG
>JANIJF010000209.1:7917322-7927726 GCA_024520955.1 Erythroxylum bequaertii | reverse complement strand
TTAATGTGACTTTATTAAAATACTTGATGGTGGATTGTTTGATTTGTTTGATGTTAATTTCATTTGGACTCGATCATCTGGTTATTATTTGGGATAATTGTTGATTTTGTTGTCTTGTTTTAATAGATGTGTTAGACTCGGATTTGGTTATGATATTAAATATTTAGACACTTTTTGGTGGATTAATTTATTTTGCGTTGGTTGATGTAATTATTTTGACATCTAGTCATGATATTTTAGTTATTATTTGAGAACAATTATGTGATTGATGGTTGAAAAATTTATTTATATTATTTGGTATATTTTCTATTTTTTTTTAATATTATTAATATTATATATAATTAAATATAATTATTACGTAATTATGACGTTACACCGGTTCAACCGGTAGTTGAACCGGTTGAACCGGTGACCAGTAAAATCTCCGGTTCGATATCCGATGCGAGTTTCAACACCTTGATTCCATAACAAGCCGATCTCTGTGCTTACACTCCTTTGCATTCTTTCAACTCCCGAAACGACAGCCTCGTCCTCCGTCGAGTACAGCCAATTATTTCCTTAAGGCGTCGGAGATGGTGACGACGTGTACTAAGGAGGCGAGGCACTTGGAGTGGTAAACGGCTTTTTATCATCAACCTTATGAGCTTGAAGAGTCACTTATTTTTGATGAGTAAAGGACTGAGTGTTCTCACATTCCATCTCTTCCTCTTCTATATTAAACAAAACCCTAGATGGTCCGTATAGTCCCTGACGCTTCAGCATGTCATCCACCTCTTCATCCGTCGGACGCGACGCCTTCATTGCATCATCAGCTAGTCCGTTGGGTAAGACCCTAGCTGACTTCTGGTTCCTCTAGCAGAAGAAGTAAAGAATATTTTTGGAGTCTTGCTGTGTGTGGAGCTGTTCTCCACTAAATTCCAAGTCACCGACATGGTCGGTGACCGTTCGCAACCTTCTCCGACGCCAGAGATCGTAGATAAACTGAGCAACTGAAGCCATCAAACAAACCCCAAAAATAACAATAACAGCGATAACAAGCTCGTTTGAAGTGTTCATGGCAACTGAAAATTAAAGAAGCAACCGTTTAATTACATGACATATTTCTTGCAGAAATATAAAAGCTGGTCTACTGGCTTTCTGTGATGGACTACCGGTGACTGTATGTGAACATATAGTAAAACTACTGAACTGCAGTAGCGATACGGTAAGTGACATAATAGGTTACCGGTTGCAGGGCATTGGCTCTTGGACATAGAGTAGAAGGTGAAAGTTACGTCGTTGTTTTGAAGTTATTACACGGATGGATTTCAATCACGAAGCTTTAATAGCCAACAGTAGAGGATCTAAGGTTTGACCCACTCATGATGTAGTGTGTGGACGATACGAGGGTGCACAGTTGGCTTCTACGGCCATTGCTTCGAAAATATTTGAGAAAAAGGATTAAATTGAATTTTAAAGTTCTTATTATAGTTTAATTTGAATTTAAAAGATTTAATTTGTTTTAAAATTTTATAAATATTTCATTTAAAATTTGATTTAACATATTTGTTATTTTTAGTAAAATTATGTTTAATATCTTTTTATTTTTAGACTCTTATCATACGTGCATCTTATGTTACAAATGAAGTTTAAAAATAAAAATGTTTTCTTAATTCGTAATTAAAATACTATTTTTAGTATAATAAAAATTTTATTAAAAAAACATAAGATTGCACGAATCCAATTTGGGTCTTTGATTCCCAGTTCCAATTTGAACAGTGTGATTATGGGCTGAAACCAATTACTTACGAATAACTCTCCTTATGCACCTTAATTACACTATAAACTTGTCGAAGCTACAAGCCTCACGCTTGATAGGATTTTTGTTGGAAACGTGTATGATTTTCAAAGATATCTGTCAATCTATAAGGTGATATTTGTGATTTCATACAACCTATTGATAGCCTTATTAATAAGTGTTTGTTTTTGCTTGATTTTAATTTGAAAATTGGAACTAATAGGATGAAGTTTTTTTTTTTTTAAATCTTGGTAGTCTGTTGTTAGAATGCGGTCTCCACTACTAAAATTAGCCATACTATATTGGCAGCACACGTAAGTTGCCCACACAAGTATTGAATAACCAAAACATCTACAACCTAAAGAAACTAAATATACCCACAGAAAAGGATAAACTTTTCAAAAAGTTTTGTATTAATTGTTTTCACTCACTTTGTACATAAATGTTGAACATATTTATATAAACAAAGGAAAGTAATGAAACGATCTGGACCATTGATTTGAATAACATAATAATAATAAGTAACAGAATAATAATAAATTGTTAAAGAAAAGAATTTGATGTTGTGCATTCTATAGTTTGTGATGATGAGTCTTGACATCCCCCTGCGAGTCGAGCTGGAAGGAGTTGACAATGTTGTCACAGTACAACATTGGAGGAACTGGAAGGCAGACACCGAGCTGTTGAAGGAGATGTTGAACCTAGATAACTTCAGAAGCAGTTGAAGCCAATGATTTGTATTTCGCGTTTGTACTAGATCAAGCAAGGCTTCAATGATTTGTATTCAGCGTTTGTACTAGATCAAGCAACACTGACTTGTTTCTTCGAGCTCTAAGAAATAAGATTACGACCGAAGAAAATACAGAAGCCACTGGTAGATTTGCGATCATCGGGGCACCCAGCCTAGTCAGCATTAGAGAAGGCGAAAATATATGGGGAAGCAGAGTTGTGGAGATGGAGGCCAAAATTAATGGTCTACTTCAGATAGCGGAGAACATGATTTATAGCCTGCTAATGAACATCTTTAAGGGCATGCATATCCTAACATACTCGATTAACAGCAAAGGAGATGTCTGGCCTGGTGAAAGAGAGATACTGAAGGCTGCCAACGACACTGCAATATAGGGTGAGATTCAGAAACTCATGGCTAGAGGTGGTAATCAAAGACGCAGACGTTACTATAGGAGTGTTAACTGGTTCGATATGTAACATATTGGTGTGATTGAGTAAATCAAGTATGTACATGCATTGAGAGATAATGAGTCCCGAGGGAGAAGGATAGAATTCGACACCCAAAAAATATGAGAGATGGCCAAGGTCCTTGACTAGAAAAAAATCTCCGAGCGTCGAAATAAGAGCAATGACGATAGAGGAGTTTGATCCGGTAAGGAGAATGCCATCAACATAAATTAAGAGGTAGATGATGTCACTGTTGTGGAGGTAGATAAATAGGGATGAATCTGCCTTGGAGGGAGAGAAGCCTAATTCAAGAAGCCTGTGGATAGACAAGCAAACCAAGCTCTTGGGGACTACTTAAGACCATAGAGAGCTTTCTTCAAGCGACAGACATGAGTGGGGAAATCAGGGTGAACGAAGCTAGGAGGTTGAGCCATATAGACATCCTCCGTGAGAAAACCATGGAGGAATGCATTTTGTATGTCAAGTTTCTTGACCATCTAGCCACGGGAGAGAGCAACAGACAAGATTAACCTTACTGTGGCAGTTTAACCACCGGGGAGAATGTTTTAGTATAATCAAAACCCTGTAGTTGGTGAAAACCCTTAGCGATGAGGCGAGCTTTGTAACCGTCATTGCTTCCATTCGGGAGATATTTGATTTGAAAGATCCACTTACATCTAACCAGATTTGACGAAGGAGAGGAAGGCACAAGATCCCATGTGTTATTGCTAAGGAGTGTTTGCATTTTATGATGAAGAACTTGATGCCATTGAGGGTGGCGTAGCCACCGTGACAGAGGAGGGAATGGGAGCCAAAGGCACCAAATCATGAGTGTGAGCTTGCAGGGGAGGCTATTTGGTAATGTTATCCTAGCATTGTTTGGGTTTATAAATTTGGTGTTTTGATTAGGTTACCATGGGTGAACTGATGTCGATGGTAAGGTAAGAGGAATGGGAATAGAGGAGGAAAAGGGGTTGGGTGGAATCGAGGTGGAAGAAGAAAGTTGGGTTGATGATTTGGTTTGGTCAGGTGGACATATACCAGGAGATGTTAGGCTGGGAGGTGGACTTGGACCATGGGTTTGTAGGCTGACATAAGAACTTGAATTGTGGGTTGGTAAGTGCTGCTGATTGGGAGATAACGACAGTTTAGTATATGAGTTGGGTTGAGGGAGTGGGCTTTGATAGGAATGGGCAGAATGGAACTTGGAGGAGATATAGAACTATAAGGTGAGTGATTGGTGAAAGAGAAGAAAGACTCGTCGAAACGAACGTTCCGAGACGTATAGATGCGGCCAGTGGCCAGAGAGTAGCAGAGATAGCCATGGTGATGAAGACAATAGCCTAAGAAGACGCCTAAGTTAGATCGTGGTTAAAGTTTATGTTTATTGAAGGGTCGGAGGTGAGGCCAACAGGAAGAACCAAAGACTTTAAGGAAGGTGTAACATCCCAGGTCACCCGCTTACAGATATTGTCCGCTTTGGGCCTTAGCCCAGCCAAGCCCTCACGGTTTTGCTTTTCCACCGGCCTTTCCAGGAGGTCACCCATCCCAGAACTACTCTCACCCGAGCACGTTTAATCTCAGAGTTTTGATGGGATCTGGTTCATTAGGCCATGGAAAACGCGTCTGTAAGGGAGAGGTATCCATACCCTTATAAGGCGTACTTCGTTCCCCTCTCCAACTGATGTGGGATCTCACATAGACAATGTCGTGTAATAAAACAAGTTGCCCAATCAACTTCACAATATGCTGAAATATGGAAAGAAGACGAATCAAGATAAAATATTCCTTTTGAAGGGCATCCTTTCAGATATTTTAAAACATGTAAAGTAGTTTTCTAGTGAAGAACAGTAGGAGACTGAACATATTGGCTCAATTTTTGTACTAAATGTGTAATATTAGGCCAATTAAATGTTAAATATAATAAACGACCAACCAATCTTCGATATGACGTTGAATCCGTAATAACAGGGCATCTTTAACATGAAATTTGTATGTCTTTGTAAGAGGAATTTGTCTAGTCTTTGTACCTGGGAGACTAAAATCTTCTAAAATATCAAGAGTATATTTTCTCTAAGTAATATACATTCCTTTAGATGATCGAGCAATCTCTAAACCAAGGAAGTATTTTGCAGAGCCTAAATCTTTGATAGTAAATTGTTGATGAAGAAATTGTTTGACAACAAAAATATCATCTTCCAAAGCACCTGTGAGAAGAATATCATCTGCATAGCAATTAAAACTAAAAAAGTTTGACCTATTATTTTGATATATAAACAATTGTCATAAGTAGATTGACGTAAGTCAATTTGATGAAGACTTAGAGAAAACTCTTAATTCCACTATCTCGATGCCTGTTTAAGTCCATATAATGATTTTTCTTAATATGCAAAGTTTTCCATCAAGTTTTTTTATATAACTTGGTGGGGACTCCATATAAATTTCTTCATCTAAATATCCATGTAAAAACACATTGTTGATATATAGTTGATGTAAATGCCACGTCTTCTCTACTACAATAGCTAGGAATGTTTTGACTGTCACCACTTTAGCAACAAGTAAAAAACTGTCATAATAATCTTCCCCTTCTATTTGATGAAAATCTCTTACTACTAATCGAGCTTTGTATCTATCCATTGTTCCATCATTTTTGTATTTAACCTTGAATACTTATTTATTACCTATTGCCCTCTTGCTAGGAGGTAAATCAGTTAAAATTCGTGTCTGATTTTTTTCTAAGTCTTGTAACTCATCCTGCATCGCTTTTTGTCAATTCTCATTTTTTTTCTAGTTTGATAATATGAACTTTGTTCTTTAATATTTGACATATTTTCCAAAAATGACATGTATGTAATAACTAGTGTGGAGATTATTGATGAGTGCTCACAACATATTTAGCTAATAAGGAAGACTGCGTTGAATTTGAAACAAAATCTTTCATCCATAAGGGTTCTTGCTTTGGTCTAACACTTTTCCTAGTAGGAAGTTTATCATTGTTTAATGTTGAATTTGGAGTTTTAGTATGAGCAAGTGTTATATGGTTTAAGGAAGAATCAAGTTTAGGAACAGAAACAAGATTAGTTTGAGAAACATTATTAGAATCGAAATGATAAAAAAGAGCAATTAGAATATCTAAATTTGGGCAAATTACAAGTACAGGAATACTAGTACATCTGCAACAATGTTTTGATATGGAAAGATATTTTCATAAAAGATGACATCCTTGGAAATAACAATCTTTTGTAATTCCAGATCATGCAACTTATACACTTTTTGTCCAACCGAATAACTAATGAAAATAGTTTTGAAGGCTCTAGGTTCAAACTTATCTTTGTGAGGAAATGTATTTGAGGCAAAATATAAATAGCCAAAGGTTTTGAGAAAGGAATAATTTGGTTCTCTGTGAAAGAGAATTTGATAAAAAGTTTTACAGGACATAACTGATGAAGGAAGTCTATTTATGATATAGGTAGCTGTGAGAATGACTTCACCTAAAAAATGAATCGGAACATATGATTGAAACATTAAAAAACCTTATAACTTGAAACAAATTTCTTTTTTTTTTCATTCTATAACTTCATTATGTTAAGGGGTATAAACATATGTTTTCTAATGAATAATGCCTAAAGTAGACAATAAAGATGTACAAGATATACCAATAAATTATGTACCATTGTTTATCCTTATGGTTTTAATAGATATGTAAAACTAGTTCTTGACTAGGTTGAAGAAGGTGTAAAGTATTTGAATGGTTTGGTTTTTATGCTTAAGCAAAAAATTCCATGTGTTTATACTAAAAATCATCCATAATGGTCAAACAATAATGGTTTCTATTGATTGAAGCATGTTTGTAAAGACCCCATAATCAACATAAACAAGTTCAAAACATTTGATCGAATGAATGTACTTGTTTAGAAAGGTTGTCTGCTCTGTTTGGACAAATGACAAGCTTCACATGGATATTTCCTTTCAATTAAAAGATCATTTATTCCATTCAAATGCTTCATTACATTCATAGATGGATGTTCTAATTGCTGATGCCAAGGATCAATGGTATTTGTAAAGTTAACATAGAGACTTGGAAACAATTTTAAGTATTACTGTTTTATGGTTTCAGGATGATAAAAGCTGGAATCTAAAATATACAATCGTCCTATCACTTTCCCTACCACAAGAACTTCACCAGTCAATAGGTCCTATATTATGCAGAAAATAAGTTGCAAGTTAATCTTCCATTTAGCTGAACATCACCTATATGATGAACAAGTTTAATGGATCCATAAGGTAAATGAACATGTGTACAATCATTCATGAAAGAAGGGGTTTTTTTTTTTTATCAACTTCAGGTCTACACACATGTGGTTCGAGGCTCTTATGTTAAATATTTAAGAGCCAAACTCAATTAACTCAAGTGAACTAAGAATATGATTAAGAGTTATACCTGCAAAATCATCAAAGTATGAGAAATTCACTGTATGTTTTTCAGCTCCTACTTTTCCTTTTCCTTTAAAGAACTTGTCAATCTCTTATTGTATCATAACTAAAATATTTTATTTCCGGTCTCCATTTAAGATTGCTCCATTTACTTCATTGGCTTCCTTAACCAGATTCACATATGACTTCTGTCCTTCTTCATTCTTCTTTTCTTTTAATCCCTTAAACCACTCTGGATGTCTATGAATTTTGAAACAAGTTTCTTTTGCATGTCTATGCATTACAATAATTACAATGTAACTTTAACTTATCGAATGATTCTTTTCTCTTCGTCATAGGTTTTCCTGAACCGATTCATTCTTTTTTGCTTCCTTGTGATCTGATCATCATTGCATTCCCTACTGCATCTGTGAAATTTATGCTTGCTTCCTTTTGTCTCAACTCTTAACACCATTGAATATGCTTTGTTTACACTAGGCAATGAATCCATAATCAAAATCTGAATTCTCACACAATTATAAATTTCATTCAAAACCATCAAAAATTGCATTAAATTGTTTTTAGATTCAAGTTTTGCAGTTTGTTTCCCTACTCCACATTTACATATAGGAAGTGATGTTAAGTAGGTTAATGCATCCCACAGTTTCTTCAATTTTGTGAAATATTTAGCTACAGATAAATTTTCTTGAGATATTGAACTTATCTCTCTTTGAATGTGATATAGCTTCATATCTTTCCTCCACTTCTTCCCACTATTCCTTTGCAGAAGTTATGTATAATGATGCTTTAATAATATCATTTGAAATCAAATTCAAGATCCATAAAGTCACCATGCAATCCACTCTGCACCAATATTCAAAATCTGGTGATTCATCGTGTGGCTTCTCACATCTTTCATTAATAAAGCCAAGCTTTAGCTTAACTCCCAATGCTATTTTCATGATTTTGCTCCATGACAAATAGTTTCCATTTAACTGAGCAATGACCAAAATCATTCCTGGATGATCAGATCCTTGAAACTGGATTGGATTTCCATCATTATTTGCTCTTCTCTTTCAAATTTAAAACTTGATTCTAAATTCTTTCTTGCTCTGATACTACGCAAAAAATCAGTCTCTCTTACACTTTATTCATGATCATTTTGCTTTTATACATCAGCTAGAATCTGTTATTTTTATTACATATTCAATTTTCATATTGAATTAAATTACAAGATAGCCTACTCTGGAACTGAAAAAATATCTGTAAACTTCAAAACTACTTCCTCAACCAACACTACTACTCTTTTTCAACTATTTTAACTTCAGCTTCGTACGCGGCAACATTTTGTCCATATCTTCAGTAGCTGTAACACCTAGGGACCAACAAAATTGTTGCCAAGCTTTAAAATCTTTAATTTAGCACCTAAGCCAAACAGTGGATGCCTTCGTATCACAGGATACGACATTTGGCATTCAAACCATGAAGAAAGACAATCTATATCAATACTTATCCACATTGTATGAGCTAGCACAGAGTAAAGTTAGCAATCCTATTTGTCAGGTAATATCTTTTTCGATGTACGTGTCCATTTCCTTCAAACGGTTCCCAGTTTACTCTTCACTATAAACGTACAAAGAACTCCTGGTCATTGTTATTTAACCCACACCCTGCAATAAGTCTCAAGCTGTGAGAGAAAGAAAGTGGAGATGGAAGAGAAGATCAATGAGCATGTGCGGGTGCTTCCATTCCCTTCACAGAGCCATCTCAATCCAATGCTACAATTCTCAAAGCGTTTGGTCTCAAAAGGTGTCAAAGTTAGGACCAGATCTTTTGTCTAATTTTATGGTGTTTTATCGTGTCCAGTAAATCTCAGTCATTTATTTATGCGGATTTCGCGTGAGCTCCACATAAATAAATGTAGGGCCCGCATAAATAAATGGCTGAGATTCACTGGACACAATAAGACACCATAAAATTAGACAGAAGATCTTAACCCGTCAAAGCTACCCTTGTAACCAATCTTGCCATATCGAAGTCAATGAACCTCGGCTCATCCATTGGCTCTGTACACCTTGACGTAATATCAGACGGTTTTGATGATGACCTTTTTGCATCATCTAACTCGATCCATAATCATCAATCCTACTACGCAAGTCTAAGAGATGTCGGCTCCCTAGCACTTGCTGCGCTCATCAGGAAATATGAGAGTTCTTCGAATCCCGTTACTTGTTTAGTGTATGAGCCTTTCATGCCTTGGGCTCTAGATGTGGCTAAACAGTTCGGCTTATTTGTCGCAACCTTTTTCACTCAACCATGTGCTGTTGAGTACATTTACTACAGAGTTCACCGGAAATTGTTGGAGTTGCCCATTTCTTCGACGCCGATCTCAATTCCTGGGTTGCCATTGCTTGAGCATCGTGACATGCCAATGTTCATCGGTGTCCCAGGGTCATACCCTCTTAACTTTGAGATGTTTATGGATCAGTTCTCCAACTTGGATCAAGCTGACTGTGTCCTTATCAACACATTCCACAAGCTGGAGGAACAGGTACGTTAACCATGAAATTTTCAAGGATGGCTTAAGATATAAAAATTGATTCTGCATACAATCTATTAAAAAGGCTTGAAGGATGTCTGATCATTAGAGACAAGAGTTTATCTTGAAAAAGGATCACGCCAACTAACTATATTTGTTCTTATAGGCGGTGGACATGATGTCACAGGACTGCCCTCTATTAACTATTGGACCCACGGTTCCATCGTTTTGTTTAGACAAGAGTATTCAAGGCGATGAAAATTATGGTCTTGATTTCTGGGCAGCAGATAAATCCAAGACCTTCAATTGGCTTGATACTAAGCCAATAGGGTCAGTTGTGTATGTGGCCTTTGGTAGCCTGGTGGATCTAAGTGAAAAGCAATTGGAGGAACTTGTTTTTGGCTTGAAGGAAAGCAATGTCTACTTCTTGTGGTTGATTAGGCCTTTAGAGGAGGCAAAGTTACCAAAAGCTTTCAAAGAAGAGGTGGCTGAAACC
>JANIJF010000209.1:7739425-7756211 GCA_024520955.1 Erythroxylum bequaertii | reverse complement strand
ATTTAATTAGAATTATTTGTAATTCTAATTAAAGTTTAATTGAAATTATAATTTAATTTTAATTAAATTACTAAAACGTCCAAAACTTATTATAAATTGAATTAAGCTCTATAAAGCTAACATTTCTTGCTTAACCCTCTCTGTAAGAGTTACAAAGTTCTCTCAACTCATTATGTGGATGTCGTTAGAGGTCGGATATTTGTGCGGCTACGTTGGTTGAGATGGATCAGTTTTAGGAACAATTCGAGGGATACGATAAGACAAAGATTATACTTCAGAATAAGGTACGTATTAAGTTTCGACTTTATTATGATTTGTGTTAATCATTTTATAGAATTAAATAGTTCTTGATTTTCGGGAAATCAAAAGTCACAAAAAATTTTCGTAATTATTCTGCTGTGGTCGGGATCAAATCTCAACCTTATAACCCAACATTATCCACATTAATATGATCAAATAGATCTTTACAATATAGAAAGTTCTCCATCATGGGCCTCCAAATAGAGTAGCTTAATGATGCCAACTTGACCATAGGGTTGTTTCTACCTTCCATTAGGATGACTTTAATACCACTTATTAGGAGACAAAAGAAAAACACAATGGAAACACAACTCTCAAAAAGGTCAACTTAATAGCAACAATAAAGCACTCGAATCAAGTTTAATTAGATAATGTCAGTATGAGAATAAAAAATCCAATAAAGAAGTGAACATAGAGATTTACGTGAAAAATCCTCTAGAGCATAGGAAAAAACTACAGGCCAAACCAACAAGCAAATTCACTAATCATAAATAAGGATTTACAAAATTTGATCTCTCACTCTATAACAACAAGTTATCTCACAAAGATTCAAGATTGGAACTGAAGTTAATGTGCAAATCAACAAACTCACAACTTAATCCCAAAATCAATCAAACAAGGATGAGAATCAGAAACTACTTGCTCCCACTCTGTTTTCTTTTTCCTTTATGATGTTTTTATGCCTCTTAATAAACAAACCTATGTCTTCTCCTCTTTTATATCCTGAATTAGGTTTTCTACAATATAGGCAGTCATATACATGATCATGTAAGTGACAGTGTCACTTAAGTTGCAAACATACACGATTACAGAAAGCTACACGATCGTTATACATAATTGTGTACGCCCGCATATGTCATATACATGGGCGTGTACACACCGTGTATCTCTTTACTTATCACACATTCCTTCACACGGTTACAAAAACTTACATGGTTGATCCACATAATCATGTAAGTTAAGACACGGGCGTGTATACTTACATAGTTAATATGCACGACCATGTAAGTTAAGGACACAGGCGTGTAACACCCTACACCGGTCATGTCTCTCCCTAGAAAAGCATCAACATCTTGTCTTCACTTGTTTGTCATTTCTAACAAACCATAAATATATCTACGATTACCGACGATCTTAAAATAGTGTTGGACACTCAATAATGAGAGTGGAGAGAAATTGTGGACAGAGGTCCTATAGCATGGCAATTTGTGGATGAACCAATAGAATCAGATAAAACGACAATAAGAAACGAGTTCGTTCCTCACCTGTGTTGCCAACTTAGAATGAAGATAAAAGAAACTGAGTTTGTACCTTTTAGTTCATAAAACCATATTTTTATTCTACAATAAGTAAAATGTGTATAGTGCAATATGACGCATACATTGAACCGAAACTCAGCAATAGCTTTATTACTTATCGGAAACCTAGAAATCATATCAAAAC
This sequence comes from Erythroxylum bequaertii, assembly GCA_024520955.1. Lineage (NCBI taxonomy): Eukaryota > Viridiplantae > Streptophyta > Magnoliopsida > Malpighiales > Erythroxylaceae > Erythroxylum > Erythroxylum bequaertii. The sequence goes on along the minus strand of JANIJF010000209.1, from coordinate 7,754,468 downwards.
ACACCTGACACCATCTCAATCTCAATCTCAATCGACCCTTGCATGGAACCAACATTCTGTACCCGTGACTTAATGTACATAGAACACATTGTACATTTCGTAGGCTCATATGTGGATCCATAGGATCAATCGGGACTCTATCTTCATGTCCACTCAATCCTTGCTGTAATAAGAGCATAATATAATAAGCAAATACTAGGACCAAAACGAAAACAGAAATTGACTTGCCGACTTCGGTGCCTAATACATAGGTCCACCACTCATTCCTCAGCTTTTTCTTCCGGTACTTCTGTGGTGGCTTCTTTTTCTGTTTCATCAACAAGCACCGTGGCTTTCTCTGTCGCAGGAGTTTCCACGGCTGCAACCTCAGTGGTGGGCTCTTCTTTGGCCTGCTCGGCAACAGGCTCCACTTCAGCTGGCGCTTCTTCTGTAGCAGTTGCAGCAACCTCCTCAACTACGGGTGTTTCTTCTTTAGGTTCTGTCACCTCTTCCTTAGTTTCATTTTCTACTGAAGCTTCAGGTTCTTTGACCACGGGAGCTTGCTCTTCGACGACCGGGGCCTGGGTGGCTTCTTGTTTTGCCTCCTCAGTCACTGGCTCAGTAGTTGGTGCGGTTTCTTGGGGACTTGTTACTGTCTCCTCAGTCACTGGCTCAGGACTTGGAGCACTTTCTTGGGGAGTCACTACTGTCTCCTCAGACTTGGTGATCTCAGGGGTCTCAGTCTCTGGCAATACTGATTTAGCAGCTTGAACCTGCATGAACCATGTCATTCATTCAGTTACCCAGTCAAATTTAACAACTCAAACGACTGAAATCATGCCCTGAAAGAATATTCTCTACCAACTAGATCCTAAAACACGATACATGATTCTGTAAAGGGTCATAGAATCGATCGATGTTAAAACACTTGAATGGAAATTACGTAAGCTAGTGAAAGCAAGAATGATGCTTCACGGTTTTGATCTATCATAAGACCTAGATGAAACCAAGATGAGTTGAACTTGACTAGATCATGATCTAGCATCCCCCATGACCTGAAGTTCTTTGATTAGTAAGGATCAGAGCTTAAATGATATTAATGAAGTAAAAATGTAGTGGGATATAGCTAAGAGGATTACGTAGTAATTTAATGTGTCAAGAGAGGTTAAGTAATAAAAGATCTATCATCAGTTGAGCTAGATTTGCAAAATCATGTAAAACCACTGCAGAAAAAAGAAATCAACATAACAAGTTGGAGTGACCACATGATGATAATTAATACCTCAACACTGGCCATTTGGGAATCAAATAATCCTAATGAAACTGAAAGCTAGAGAGGTTGATCAAAGGTTGGATAAAAATGGTTTGGAGAAAGTGAAAGTTTGTGAATGAAGTGGTGAGAATGATGAATGTGGGAGCTATTTATAGAATAGGAAAACCATACATTGAGCAATGGGGTACTACACTCTGAAGAATCTTTGCTGTTGGCTGACACCATTAGCTTTGTCCAGTTGTAAATGTGAATTTGACAAGGATTGTTAATGGCATAGATAACTTAAACAAAATGAATGTGATATCTCATATGGTGCTGCCCATTTCTCATATCAGCATCATATCTTCCCTTTGAGTGGGTCATAATGTACGTGATTTTTTTTATTTTTACAAAAAGACTATTTCTGTAACTTAAACATGTGATCTTATGGTCACAAAGAAGCAACGTTACTAATTACTTCAAGACTATCCTCTTAATTCAAAAAACAATTTTATCAATTACTCTAAGGCTCACCTTCTTAATCCAATTATTATACTAGACTTATAAAAATATCTTAATTAATTTTATTGTAGTATTTACTAATAGAAAAGAGAACTAAGCATGGTTAATTTTGAAATTGAAATAAATAGAAGCACTGATGGGTTTTTTTATAATAATACCAATTAACAAAGGTTTACTAGACAATTTGTTTTTTAGTTAATATTTTTAACTTTAGTGTACTTTTTATTTTTTTTATACAACATATTCTTATTTCTAAAAGGTATACATAGTACCTTGCATTGGAACTATTGATTATTTATAATTTCACTGAAACAATCACATGGAGGGCAACATACGGATGCTCCAACTTGTCCTAACTTCATTTTATAATTTGAGAACATCATAGAATCCATACATGTAATTTAAACACAATCCCTTTAAGTAGTTCTTTATTTATATTTCTATAAGCTACTTAAGTATAAATATGCAATAGTTGAAAATTTCAACTAGTTCAATCCGTTCAACCTTAAAAATCTTGAACCGTTTAATTTTTTAGTTCAGTTTTTAACTTTTTATTCGATTTATTTTAATAACTCTTATTGTTAAAAATTGCTTATTTTATTAATTAACTGGACAATTTTTATAAATTAATTAGTTCTTAACAACTAAAATTAATTAATTAATTTTCATTTAACAATATTTTTTAATTAAACTTCAAATTCTTTTATGAAAAATGATAATCTCTTTCAATCATATTTTAATTTTTTAATTTTATTCAAAATTTAATTAATTTTATGACAGTCTAATAATGATTGAACTTTTTAAGTCTTAAACCTTTTATCTTGTCGATTTAACTTTCGGTCTGATTTTTAAAATATCAAAAATATGAAATCTTTATTACAAATTCCCATGAAGATTGCATCTTTATCATATTTCACTTCTTTCACAACAAAAAGGACCTCTATTTCTTTTCACTAATATCAAATTCAAAAATGCAATTACTTCATCTTCTATACTTTCAACAAAATGAGGTGACAAATGGGTTCAAAAGAATCATTATTTGTTGGCCACAAAAGAGAAAAAGATGGAGGGTTTCAACACATTAATCATAGTTGTTAAGCTAAAGAAAAGACCAATTGATGGACAACCCTTTAATTTGCAAGTGTGTTCTCTCTAATAATATCCTCTTTTGATTCACTTCTTTTCACATCCATGTCTTTAAATTAAGAAAAAGAAGAGAAAGTATTGAAACGACAACATGAAACATACTATTTTCACTGTTGTAGTCAAATCATTTGCCGTTTTTAAGGTTCCCCCCAGCTTTACACTAACCAGGCAATTTCAAAATAAGGGTGCTCTAGGCCGGTGGATGAAGTGGACAGCTTTTGATAACTGATTATCATATGATCATTACCGTCCAAAATGTTGACGGCCCCAGATGGGGTCCGCATGATATCGGAAAAAAGGAAATTGGTTGCGTTTATTTTATCATCCTATGGCTCTTCTGCTTTTGCTTTCTATTTGTATTTGCCTGTTACCTTTTAAGAACCGCCAAGCGGCCATTCCCTAAAGTAGCATGGGGCCCACTTGAGAGTGCTTTCCAGTTAGGACGCTCATGACGTTGGGTCCCACTCTCAGGCGTCTGATCTTGCCACGCCTGATCACAGTCATCCTACTGATCATGTCCTCGTGTAAGTCCAACGTTACAATTGTATTACAACTAGATTTAGGCAGTAAGTTAGGCAAATGTAACATTAATGTCAATTTTTAGTACAAACCCCAAAATCCCATTTAAATGAATAATTAATTACAAGATAAACAAATTAAATTGAGTAAGATTATGTATTATTGTACTTCTTCAAACCTCACATATCAACAAAAATTTTATTACATGTTGTCGTTGAAAAGACTTATTATTATTTATTGAGTTGAAAGAAATTCAATTAAAGCCTTTTCAAAAATTGTTATAAAAAATGATTTTAAGAATATATTAAGGCATTCTTATATCCAAATAAATCCATTAGGCATGCAGAAAAGTATATAATTCTAGAAATCAATACATTGGAGTTTGAAGGTTGGCAAGGAAGATGTGATGTTTGAGCCGCCGGGAGATCATGAGCAATATTATACAAGAAAGGAAGATGTGGACATGTGGGAACATGCGTCTCTTATCATCCAAGTAGTGTGACAATCCTTTTATTGTTCCATGATCATCATCTTCCTCGTCATCATTGTACTTAATTCCAATTCATTAAATCAATACATAAACATAGGACGATCACGAGAGTTTTGCGTTAGAGCTGAGCAGTTGACTTGCGAATTGTTCTCTAGTCTATATGCTTAAGAAGCTTACAAGCTGCAAACAATTAGTTGCATTGCCTAGAGCAAGAATCACCCGTCTTTTTTACTTTCATCGATTGTCTACCATGCATCGATGATAACAGGATGATTAATTTTCACTATTTTGATTTCTAATTTCCTTTTGTTAAGTGCAAATTGAGTTCAACCTAATGGACTTACTCATCTTTTGTTATTAGAGAGTCTTTAGCATTCTTGGAGTTGATTATGAAGTAAAAAAAATCGTGAAATGAACAAATAAAGAAACAGATACAGGATGACAGACATGTTATTGACTAAACGTGGACACGTGCAAAAAAAAAAGATTATCTGCAGAATCTGATTTGAAATCAGATTCGATTCACCTAAGATCTTCATAATTTTGGGAATCAAATTGTTACCTTACTGATGAGGATTTATAGCCTGAATATATGGGGAGTATATCTTCAGAAGATTACGACATGAGGGATGACAGAGAAGTATATCTTTCTTCTTAGTTGAAGGAAACCACGTTATCATCTAACATGTGTGAGATTTCTTAATAAAATTTGTTTCATTGAAAAATATTGAGTATTTTTCGAATTAATTGATTTTTAGGGTACACAATTAAGAATTGATTTGTTTAATTTATCACCAGATTAGTAATATTTGACGTTCAGTTTTACTAATCTAAAGTAACAATTAGGATTATCGTCTTTATGTTAGAGTTTGGAAATTCTAAGAAGGTACTTAACTTGATTAAATGCAAATCGTACATACGTTGTCTTGTTTACTGGTTTCTTAGTTCTTAAAGCTATTAATCGATTTTAAGATTGTATCTAAGTTGTTAACTAATAAGAATATTTAGAATACATGTTTCTATTCATTTATTCATAAGAGAAAATATAACCCAATGAATGTTTGTTAATGAGATAAATTTTATATCAATGATCCATACATATTAGTGTGATAACGTTGATGATCTGAAACCAAAGTTTATTTACTGAATTTCCAAATCAGATTATTTTTGTTAATTTTTAATTTCTGCCATTTTTAATTCTTAAATTTACGTGAATTAAACCCTCCCCTTCCAATTTGTTTTAGTTTTGAACTCGTATAATCTTTACCTTTAAAATTTTTCGTGGGAACAATCTCAACTCTTCAGTAGTTACATTTTTCATTGCTAACTTGATATTAATTTAGTTACAGGTAACAACAGTACCAATCGAGCTGCCGGCGATTGCCATACCGATTCTTGGCTCTTGTATATTTGTCGGGAGAGTGAACATGCTCTTTGGAGGGTAGAGAATGGATGAAAGTCAAAAGGACGATCCAACTAGGCTTGGAGGTTTTAGGATGCGGTCTGAGTCTGGTTCAAAATTCAATCGGACATGACTCATGTTATCAAAATGTGATCTTAAATTCTCTCAGCTGCCACTCTATTCAGTTCGACTCAATTTAGATGTTTGATGCTTCAATCCCATCCTGACCAATTCGATTGATGCACATCCCTGACCAATAATACCAATAAATAATCATAATAACAACAATAATACAACAACAACACTTTCAACACCAATGACAGAAAATAAAAGTGAAAAAGCGACAACACAAACGAAAGGTGAAGTAAAGAGAAAAAAAGATGGTGCAACAGAGACGTTCACAGAGGTGGAACTTGGAATAAAGATGAAGGAAGCAAACTAAATGATGGTGATGAAACAAAGAATCAAAAACAGAGAAGACATGCACAGAGGTGGTTAAGTTTTGGATCGAATCAAGCTTGAAATCAAATTTCAATATAATTTGAAGTTTAAAATTTTAAAAAAATTAAATTTATCTCAATTTTTAATTAATTTAATTTAAATTTGTTAATTTTAAATTAAATTGTGTTGAATTGAACCAAACTCACACTATTTTACCACGTCTAGCCAAGAAGCTACCAATAATTTCCTTATTGAAATTATTTAAAATTTAAAATTTAATTAAATTAGATTGGATTCATTAATTTTGAATTAGATATCACCATAGAGAACCCTAATTGCAAGTTGCACGAGTTGTTCACCTCACCACATGCTGAATTATGTCGAGATCATCCTTCTCAGCATCCAACCCCTAGCCAAGAAAGTGGCAAGCCATCAATATTGATCTTGCAAACAATTATAACAATAAAGTAAAATCAGAAAGTCAAGAAAGGGCGAAGAATCAAGACGCTATATGGTCTCAAATTATATATATACATAAGATACTAATCTGAAAACCTGGGGAGTGTGGGAAAATGAATGTCTAACCATTGCAAAGGTTCTTCCAAATTTGGATCAGTGAATATTTGTGCTCGTGCATTTTGAGCCTGGTCCTCTTCCTCTTAAGAATTTAACTAAATCCTAAAATGTATACTTTGACTGTGCTATGTGAATGGAGTGTTACAAACTTCAGCTACAGCATAACAACGTTGGTATCTGCTCCAACCTACACGTTTCTGACCTCAATACTAACTTTCAGGTTTTCCACTTTAGTTCTTCGGTGTTTTAAAAGTCTCGAGACCAATACGAGGATGAGTTCATGTCAACATGCAACCATACAATTTACTTGTTAATAACAGTCTAAGTCGACTGAGCATAGCGGCTGAAATCTTCTAGCCCCATTATTCTGGCCCTATTCTGTCTTCTTTTGATTCAAGCCATCTATTTACGAGAATAATGGCTAGAGGATCACACCCCTGAATATAGACACAGGTAAAAAAGAAAATAAAAAATAGTGGAATCTTTTTAACCGTGACAGTGACTTCAAGATAGGACAAGAATTTCAATTGTCTCCTAAATAAGAATTTATTTAAATTTTTAAGTATGATGTGTGATCTAACTATGTAAGTGTGAAATAGGAAATGATGTTATTTGTTGTAGGATAAAAAATTGATGTCAATTATTTAATATTTTTAATAAGTGACATCCATCGTAAATGAGACATATTGATAACTTATCTTTTCTTATAAACAATGTTTTAAAAATCCTTTAAGAACTTAAACAGATAAAGAGGTTTAAAGTTTGAAAGATTCAACGAGTATTAAACCATCTTTAAAATTAATTAAAAATTGAATAAATTAAATAATTTTAAAAATAATTGAAGAAAATTATCCTTACCTATTGAAAAATTTAAAGGTTAATTGAAAAAGAAGACTATTAAATAAAAATTAATCGGATTATTTTAGTTTACAAAAACTTATTGGTTTAAAAAACTGATAAATTAATTAATAAATTGACTAATTTTTAACGATAAAAATTATTAAACTCAGTCGAACCGAAAAGTTGAAAACCAAACAAAAAAGGTGGCCGATTCAAGGTTTTTACTATTAAACAGGCTAAATTAAATCAGTTTTTAAAGTCTTGCTTATAAATAAAGAGTTGTAATTGCCTCTATATTTATAATTGAAGAAAAAATAAAAATAGTGTCCTCTCTTTTTATAATATCCTAAAAAATTCTTTTACTAATAGATTTTTTAAGTGTTTGCTCTAATAAAAAATATGCCCTTTTCTTATCATTAATTTAAATGGATAATTTTGTATTTAGATTTTTGTTTCAAGTAATATTGATTATTAAAGTAGTACCATGTGCTTTCACTTTTTTTAAGGTTATGTTTACTTTGACGTAAAGTTTTTAATAGAATGGAATAATTTAAAATTAAATGAAACTTAAATAGATGTAATATTAGAAAATTGTTGTTTAAGAATAATGAAAGGGTTCATAATGTAATATAGTGAAATGTTATTTGAATGAAGAGTTTATCATGTAATATAGTATAAACTTGTTTATCATTTTATATTTCATCCTGAACCTCCCAAGCTCGAAGTTTTTTCATTTTTACTATTTAGAAATAATATTACATTCTATTCCATTCAGCTAATATGATTCCTTGCTTCCATTTTGAAGCAAGGTTCATTTGCCTCAATTGTTTCCTTACTTCTTGGTTTCGTCATCTTTTGGAGCCTTCCTTCATCTAGATCATTACCATTACCTACACTTTCACCTTCTGTAGTTCCTAAGTTCGTCACTTCTTTCGTTGAAAATGGTCATTCCAGCGCTTCTTACTCAACCATACACAAATTCTGTCACATCACAGCCTTGGAGTTTCCTTAACCCTTTTAAAAGGAAACAGACATGTAAAAGAACCTCTACTAATGTTACTTTCCTAGGTCCATTCTTGCACCAACCTGTGGTTGGTAAAAGCTTGTCCTGGAGGAGTGGATTGTTATCGCCTGTGCCATGCACTGCAACGAATTCTCAAGGATCAGGGCCAGAAGATGGTCGAGTTCTTGACACAGTGTCCAAGCTTTATAATGCTGTTAAAAACCGAAACACGGATGAATTGTCTGATATTATAGGAGACGAGTGTCGATGTGTCTGCAACTTCTTCTCATTCTTCCAGTCTATCCAAGGAAAACAGGTTCATAACAGTCTGATGATAGTTTGGGTTGTCATGATATTGAAAATGCAAGGAACTAGGAACGAGTATGATAAATTTCTCTTTTGCAGCAAGTTCTTGACCTCTTCAAATTCCTGCTCAGCAAGTTGGGAGAAAACGTAAAATTTGTAATGAAACCAACTCTGCGGGATGGGATGATCGTTGGTGCTGAATGGAGAATAGGTATGTGCACCTGTCAATCTCTCGTGACAAACCAAATTTTCATTTGCCATTGTCAAATCTGCAATCCTCATTCTTTTAGAACCTTGTTTTGCATGGTAATCTACTGGAAGAATCGAGAATGTCACGCACGATACTGGGGAAGGGTATCAGCTTCCTTATTTTGCACGAGTACAGGGGGCATCTGCACATAAGGTGTGGAAAATATTCCATATAGAAGCAGGACATAATAGGAGCTTCCTCTTATTCGTGAATTATAGTAACAGTTGTATGCTTGTCAGGCATGTGGAGTTGTTTATGGAGCCGCTTGTTTACGTTGAACCCTATAGACTGGTAAGCAACCTGAAAATTTAGAATTAAAGACTACAGGAGCTGACAATTCTTATTCATCGACCCTACAAATTTTGATGCAGAAATTACTGGGGCATGTCATGACCATAACAGACAAGATGAGCTACCATAAACTGTCCAACAAGAGTAAAGCAGCAGTTCTCATTCTACTCTTAGTGGTCACAAGTTTGATCTTTCTAACCGCAGGGACTTTTAGCTAGTATACCAAGTTGTGGCCATGGCTTCTCTAATTGTACAACAGTTCCAGTGACAGTGCTTCTGATTGACCACATAGTACTCTGGATGTTGACTTGAATTTGAAAGTAAATTTTTTTTATGCTTTTTAACTCGATGAAACCTTCAAACAACTGATTATATATTTTGTTTGTTTAACTTGGAAAGAAGGGACAATGTCTATTTAGAATAAATAATGCAGAGAAAACTGTTGAATGAGAACAATTGGCTCATGTGATTCATAAACAAGGTGTAGACACTTGCACCTGGATTACCATTTCATCCTTTCAGCATAAGTACAAAATATTTTACAATTCCACCACTGTCTTCGTCTACCACAAGGGTTAGACATTCCAAGTTAAAAGACCAAGCAAAGAAAGCCTAAATCCAGGGTAATGGCATAACTACAAAGATATTTCCCGCCATCGCCCAAGGAATGTTTTCAATCTGATACTAGAAGTCAATGTCAGCGATCATATCACCTAGCCATGTTAATTCACAAAGCAGAAGGAACAAAAGAACAATAAAGGGCCAAAAAGCAAAGTCTTCACTATCAGTTCTACCATCCTAACTAACCAGACAGGACGCATTCCATGTACCTGCAGAAAACAAGTTTACACACATCGGTAATTTACACAAACAAAAAAATTATGTAAGATCAGGCACATACATAAACAACAAAATTAATTTATGGATTTGTGTGCAGTAGTATATCTGTCAGAACAAGAAATAAAAAGCATACTCACAACGGATCTATGAGAACTGCCTTAAAGACAGTATCATCAATCCAGGAAACAGTTACATAAAAAGGAACAAAGTATTATTTCACCAGTGACTTTCACAATGGTAAATTGATAATGAAGATAGTTATAAAATAATGTAAAGAACAAGGAGATCAAGTTCATGATGCAAAGGCTCACATTAAATAACAAGCAAAAACCTTGAAGATGCATTTTGTCACTGGTGCTATATGATGGTGCTATATAAACCCAAAAAGTCCCCAAGGACTCATCCGGTCATCTTGAGAATAGCCTAAGCCAGAAAAATGAGAAGAAAAAAGTGCTCAACTATTTTAGGGTGAAAGAATTCAAAGAACATGATCCAAAGATGTTAAGTCTAACTAGAAGAAAAGAGAGCAAAAATTTTGTTGACAAATGCTTCCAGCCATGCCTTAGTTCAAAATATATGAACTCATTACAATTTTTTTATTCAAAATCTATGAACTCATTACAATTTTTTTAGCATACTAACCAGTTAATCTATAAACATCATGACCTCTCGGATAAATGATTGCGAGATAACATTTCTTCGACACCCAAAGCAGAAATGCATTCACATCCAAAAAGCTCTTGAAGCTTTGCATCACACTTTATTGCCATTCGATTCAGCGGATCCTGAAGGAATACAAGCAGAATCAGAGAAAGTTAATTTCGGATTCATTTTCCTTTCTTGTTACATCATACTATTAGGGACAACAGGTAATAGGCAACAACAGACCAATAAAAGTCTATATTAGGAGGGAAAAACAGGTAATAGGCAACAATGAAAATTGTCAAAAAACAAATGACAAAGAAACAGGTAACAAGATAGTAAGAAAAGGAAAACAAATATAATAGCAGAGATAAAACGAGAACTGGTCCAACAAGAAAGCAACTATACCAAAACACTGCTATTGTAGTAAATAACTGGAGACTAGTATGTAACCTAGCTACTAACCTCCAAATGGTTAACCTTTATATAGTCCCAAACACGTCTAGATGCATCCAACTGTGTCATCTCCCTTTCTCCAGTCCCTAAAAACTTGGTAAGTTGTTCAGATATTACTACAAGCGATCCATCAGGTCCAGCCCTATCAGTTGTGGACTCTACATCTACCTTTGATCTTTTAGCCTGGCCAGACTCTTCTGCGCCAAATTTCACAGAACCTGAATTTAGACCACATCAAACACAGGGCAGCAATGGCAGAACAAAGTTTCAGTTTACGTACTCGATGGTCCCAGTGGAATAATATGTTTAGCCAGTAGTTTGTTCATCTTAAACATATCTGTGCAGTCCGTCTCAAAGACCACACTTAGGGCTTCATCACAAATTATCTTCCTCTTATTGCTTGGATCTTGAAGGTTGTGTTTCCTTATGTATGCCCACAACTGCTTCACAATCTGCATCAAGAAAAGGAAAGTTCTTCCAAACATTAGGGATTTCTTCAACTTCTGCAAAAGCAATCAAATAGTAGTAAAGGCAGGGCATCATAGGAACCATTTGATAAGATACCTCAGTCCTCGGCAAGGCTGGTTCACCAACAATTGCCTGAAGTTCAGGTGAAACACCACAAACTTTGTTTAAACCCCCTGGACCACCTCTTCGCTTAGCACCAACTGGAGTACTGTAGTAATTGGTTTAAAAACACCATCAGATTTTATGCCTGCTATAAGTGTAATTTCAACAGTCTCAGAACACTTTCAAGATCAAAATAAAATCATCCGACAATAGCTTAACAAAAACTAAACTGTGCAGCAACAACATGATGCAGCGCAAATGTATACACCTAGGCTGAGCAAATTCATACCAATGATCAATTATCAAAGGTTCAACAACACCCAGAATTTTCATAAAATTAAAGTAGTATTGTTATTCTAAAAACACCAAATCTTACAGGAACGACTACAATCCAGAGCTTTTATTATAAAACGATAAAAGGGGGGCAGTATAAAGAAAATAGAAAAGGGCAAGAGACAACAAACCCTAATAGAAAAAACCCTGAGTTTGCTACCAAATACACCAAAAAATGAAATAAAGATCCTAAGACAAACCCTAAAACCAACATCTCATTACACACCCAAAGCTTATTACCTCTCATTGGGGATTTGAGGAGGTACAGAAGCGGCATTTTGAGGAAAGACATCAGCTTTGGCTACAGGCTGCGGCGGCGGTTGCTGAACCTGGTGAGACGGCGGTGGCGGTGGGGGGTGTCCGAAGTTGAGGTCCTGAGGGAACACCTGAGCATGTTGCTGGTGGATGGCAAAATGAGGTGAAAATTGTTGAAATTGGGGGAGGGCAAACTGGTCCTTCTGGGGGAGACTAAAAGCATGGGTTTGTGGATGCTGTTGTAGTGGTAAGTGGTGGTGGGTGGTGGTGGTAGTAATCACCGAAGGTGAGTGAGAACCGAGCAGGAGGAGGTTGATCTGATCGCGAATGAAACCAGCCTTGTGAGAGAGGTCTAAACCTAGCTTGGCTTCCAGTTGCGTAACGACGCCGTTCAGGGAAGTGACGGCATTAGGGTCCGATTGACGGAGCACTGTCTCCACACCTCTCGCTATCTCCTGGTCCGACACCATTGTTATCTGTTCTCTCTCACACATATATTTAACAGAAAAAACGGACACAAACGGCTCTCTCTGCCCCGCCCCCTCTCTCTCTATCTCTCTTCAGCCTTCTCTCTCTCTTTTTTGTTTCTATCTTTTCCTATATAAATATCAAAATGACCAGAAAGCCGCTAAAACTTGTCGGAATTTGGACGGTTATGCCCCTAATGGTACCGCGAGCAGCCTGGCGTGATGAGGGTAGAAATGGCTTCAGGTTCCAACTTTTATCTTTTCCTCTGGGATGGCGGAGTACAAGTGTGCCCCTCAGAGGTTGAACAACCAGAGCTGTAAGATAAGGGTATAAGACATGACATTGACAAGGATTGTTCGAAATTCTCTTTTTCCTCGACAGCTTAAAGAGGTGAACTGAAATGAGGTCTCTTCTTGTCGGACAGCACACAGGCGAAATTGAGCTTGTGGAGTTTACTGCGATACGCAACGCATTTCTTCATCTAAGTTTGAAAATGAGAATAAATGTTAAGAAAGGTGAGGACATTTTCATGGTGTTGGCGTTGGACCCTTAGATGAAAATATGTGGGGTTGGTTTAACAAACATAAGTAGATTGAATTCTTGACAAAAGTTGGTTCGATCTAACTCAAAATTAACATATTTGATTAAATTTTATGTTGGATTTTGATTTTTAAAAAATTTATGCTTTAAGTTAGATTTAATCTTAGACTATCTAGTTTAATACTTAAAATTTTTAATAAAATAATTTTATGTTTAATTTTTAAAAATTAAATTATATATTTATTTAAACTTGAAATTGAGATTGAACACAAAATTTCAAGTCAAGCTCAGGCTAAACTTACCAAAATTTTAGTAATCATTCTTTCAAATTTTGGAAATTTCTTTTATATTTATTCCCTTATAACAAATGGGAAAGTTTGATGCCACCTTTAGTTAATCAAGTATTAAGCTTTAAGGAAATTTAAGGAAAAGGGATTAGGTTCAACTTCAAGTAAATCATAAAAAAGAAACATTATATTTTAAGTCAAAAACTTATCGTAATGTTACAAATTATACTTTTGTATATAGTTTGCTTTATCTTATCTTCATCTAGTGTGAATAATCACTTGTAAACGTGGAACAATTTTACTTGTTAAATTTCATCAATCCCAGTATCATGATTGAGTAAATCTACATCTAATTAAATATATATTCCCTCGACTTTGTCATTTGAGTACATATAAAACACTAGGGGAGTTACAGATAGAAGATACCAAGAGTGCAAGAGTTGTCATTTGAGTACATATAAAACACTAGAGGAGTTATAGATAGGAGATAACAAAAGTACAAGACTATTAAAACAATTAAGAATACAACATATATTAGGTTATTTATGTTCCCTTTTGATTTGAAATCATTTAACTATGCACATAATACTACTCCAATTATGAGTAGGGTTGGCAATAGGTTGAATTGGACCTAGGCTCAACAACCCATGCGTTAGCCTGATCGGGATCGAGGTAGTCAAGCTCGAGCCTCACTCAACTAAGCCTGAACTGTTTTCTAAATTAAAATGCAAATCAACATCGTTTTTCAAAAATAAAACGATATTGTTTTGCTTATAAGTGTTGGGCCTCAAGTCGGGCTAAGCCTAAGCAGTCTGAGCCTAAGACCCATTCAACCCAAGTTTGATTTGTTGACTTTGAGTCGATAGGTTAAGCTTGAACCCAATTCTCATTTGCAGTTACGAGTAGAAGAACAATCGAGATCATATTGAGGAGGACAAAATGTTGTATTTTTTCTTGAAAGCATCACACTAGATTTTAATATCAATATTAGGTTTTTAAAGGACTATAGAAAGGAAAAAGAAAGAAAGAAAAAATAAAATCTAAATAAGACGATATACATAAAAGAATATTAATAAGTTATGTGATATATTTTGTACATAACTCATCTTCGTTCGTCTTTATGTGATGTGAGATAATTTATTTTTGTTGGGATAAGGACCCAAACCTTCAAGATTCCTACTTTTTGTAAGTTTTCTTTCCTCTTTTGACACTATTTCCAAATTCCTATTTTGTGTAGGTTTCCTATCCTAAGGTTATACAACTATATAAACACCCCTTGGGGTCCTTTGTAACGTCGTATTGATGTCCTCTTCATTAGTCTTGTGGCTTCTGTGTGTGTGAGAGAGAGAAAATATTTGTAATTTTTCTTTCTTTGACATAATTCATAATTTTGGGCTCTCTTTACCAGTGAGTTTTCTCCAGACACTCGGGTTTTTCACATAAAAATTCTTTGTGTCCTTCCATTGTTTTTTCTTTATTTACCTGATTTGTTGGACACCGCTTAATTCCGGAGTCCAACCCTTGCTCTGATACCACAAATGTTGGATCCCGTTTCCGAAATCCAACTCTTAAACAAATTCCATCATACTAGAGCGTGGTTCTTTGTAATTTCTTCTTGCTCTAATACCAAACATG
>JANIJF010000209.1:7674859-7692656 GCA_024520955.1 Erythroxylum bequaertii | reverse complement strand
ATACCATTATCATGAGGTATGTACTTGGATGCCCTCAGGGTATTCGGGTATTTGCTTTATGGTAGTGGGATGTTGCAAAGGTTATATCTTTTAGCTCTTCTATGTGTAATTAGTCTTCCTAACAGCTAAGGCGAACAGCTTTGAACTCATTATAATGTCGTATTAGTTTCACTTCTATAATACCTTGTTCTTTTTTTCAAAAAAAAAAACAATAATGCATCTCTCCTATCCCTAAGAAAAAGCATAAAAGCTTTTTCATTGTTGATAGCATAAACATAAGAATACAAAATAAGTGAAACAATCAAAGGCTACCATCAATACACTCTTTTAAAAATCATTTTGGTAAGTGGCAATATAGCAATTGATAATTTAAAGATCACATAAGGCTATATAGTAAAAGCTTTTACATGTTATAAGAAACATATCCTTAATAACAGGGTAAATCCCATCTAATAAGTTTTGGTACACCAACTTCAGAAGTTCTCTCATGTCAGATTATGTAGTTATGGTACAATCACTTTTAGTATTTTGGCTACCATTATTAGGAACCCAAACTTAATATCAAAATTAAGAAATATAAGCCAAAAGTAATCTATTTCAAGTGTAATTGAGTCATAATGATGCATGCCATCATCATACTACTAGTAATCAATTTAGGCTTGTTAAATACCATTAAAGCCTATGTGCTTTACCAAGATTTATTGAGTATATTTTTTATCACTTCATATATGAAGAGATCAACACATCACTAGTATTGGTTAATAGTTCTTTTCTATGGTTTATTAATCAATATGTGCTTGTATCAATCTTATAAAATAAAAGTCTTATATGGATTTGATCGTAAATTCCTCATATACTAAATGGAATCGTTTGATTATCAAGTTGATGGCATATTTTGCATACTGTTTTATTCTTAATAATCCTATTTCATATATTAGAGTTGAACAAATTGTAAAAAGTTGGTTATGATTTACTATACTAACCAATACAAACTTTTTTTTGAAATTTTGTACACTAATATTGTCACAAAGCTTTTGTAGGATTTATATGTATATTAATTTTTATTCTTATAATTTCAATATTTACTTGTACTAATTGGTGTGTTGATAAGTACTAAGAGGAAAAATGGTTGAAATATTGATCCTTAATCTCATGGTTCCAATATTTTGGATGTCTATAATTAGTTTATTGTCTATACTGTTTCAGATCAATGAAGTTAACCCTTCAATTAAGTCAAATATAATGAAAATATTTAATCTAATAATGTATGCTTATATAACAAGTGAAAAAAATAATTCAGGCAAAATGAACCAACAATTCTTCAAAGATAAGAAGTAATGTTTATAATCACTTCAAAAGACTAAAACAAGTGAGAAAATTAATAAGATAAAGTGTAAGTAATGCCATAAGTTATTTGTTAGAAGTTTAAAAGGTGGAACCTTAAATTTAAAAAGGCATATTGATGCGTTTAATCAAAGAAGAATGGTATTAGAAGGTCAAACGCCTTTCTAAGCCTAATATTTTAAAGAAAAAAATGAAATGAATGCTTCAACCTATAATCTTTTAAAAAAAATCTAAGAACTTACTTGTGGAGGCAATTATAAGCCGTTGATATCTACTCCTAATTGTAAATCATAAAGACTTCAAGATGTTATTCATCACTTAATCCAGCTTATAAGATACCTACTCGAAATACCATTAAGAAGAACATCTCTAAGATTTATAATACACAGAAGAGTTCAACATAATGTTGTCGATTAATGACAAACAATTTACAATCACATTTGATATGTAGACATATGAAAATAAGAAAAGGGTTATATGGTTGGGACATCACATTACTCTGATAATAATTAGACTTTAGTTGCATTATAAGGTAAAAGGTGCTTCGTTAATTTTGGTATTATTTGTTCTTTGATTTTGTTATATTCGATATTTGATTGTGTTTCTAAAGGGTATGTTCATTTATGTTTTGGTGTCTCATATAAGTGAAAAGCTAACAAATATACTAGTTAATTGTTTAATGACTGGATCATCGACATGAAATTGGCAATAACTTTAGATAATTCTGACATAAGATGTTATGATCGACAAAATTAGGAGCAACTTATAGGTTGGTACCTTACTGGTGGATGGGAGATTCCTTTATATGTGTTATTTTGTGCATATAGTGAATGTAGTGGAAAAGGATAAGTTCAAGATTATTAATATATATAATTCAAAATAATTTAGAATACCTAAATGAGTTAAGAATTTTGAAGAAACTGCAAAATAATTACAAAATGACTACACTTGAAAGTTATGGATATCCAACAAGGAAGAATTTGACATCCAAAAAGCTTGATAGTGTAATTAAGTATATTGATGTACTTATCAAGTTGAGACAATAAGATTCTCAATATGCTTATTTGATGACATATGAGTAATGGAAGTTGAGAAAAGAAGTGTATCATAAATTGGATGTGTTTGACATTGTTTTGTATTCTAGCATAAAATATCCAACTTCTCACATTTATTTTACGCATATGTATGAGATGAAATAATCATTATCTTAGTGTGTCGTTTCTCGTAATGAAGTTATTCAAACAATGACAAATAAAATGATAACTTTTAACAATTATTAAAAAGAGATTGATAATACAATGGCAGTTACTGATGTTTCGAATCTAAGGTACAAGTTTATTGCAATTGAATATCATTTTTAGTAGTTATAAGAAGATCGAGTTTCAATACACGTTGATATCTTTAGAAAATTTTGGTATGATTTACTTAATAATTATCTATTAAGAATGGGTAAAGGGTTGGATCAAAATAGTTTGATATCATCTTCAACTTTTGTTAGTACTTTCTTTTTAAGTGAGAAAGTTATCAATTTAGGTTTCATATTAAAGGAATTCACAAAGGAAAAAAGGGTTATAATCTCATATAGTATAAGTGAGTTAGACAATTATTTGGTAGCGTTCAATATTCGATTATGCAAATAATTGCACTAGATTTGTTAGTTATCCACAATTATTTTTTAGTCTGTTTTCAGTATTAGTAGTGAGGTAGTGAGTCCTTGTAGTAGTGAGCTTCATTCGAAGACTTTGGAAGTCTAGATATGTGAGAGAAGTTGATTATGTATTCAAAACATTTATGATAAACTCTATATTTCATATTATATATTCTTATTTGTATAATTTTATAATTATTTAATATATAAACTTATGATTTCTTTTTATATTATGACATGCATAGAGAATACGAATATAGAGGAAGCCATTCAGCATTTTGCAAGTTTATTAGAAGAATGATTGATGACGAAGATATATTTATTTATTAATAATTATAAATTCATTTAATTAATTTATTGTATATTTAAGTATATGTAATAATTTTTAAACATAGAAGAAGTGACACGAAGTATTGGTGATTTTGACCATAGCAAAGATTAGCGAATATAAATGATGTTGTTCCTTTTAAAAAATATGTGAGTTTAAGTAAACTTTTCTTTTACATCCATTTTAGCATTAGAGATAATACTTGGTGTTACTGTCACAGGTACCTCCAAATTAATTTCTAAATTCGTACAATTAAATAAAGATAATAGAGGTAAGTAAGAGTCGATCCTATTAGAAATTCTTATTTGCCAATAGTTTAGAAAGAAAATAATTAATAAAAGAGGAGGTTGAACAATTTTGTATTAAATGAAAATAAAGAAAGTAATAAAATGAGAGTTTTTAATAAAATAAACCTTGGTTTACAGTCACTTCCACTTTTTGGAATTATGATTGGTCATTGACCCAAAATAGTTATTTCATTAATCATATATTTGATATGATACTAATTAAATATATATTATTCTTTAAGATTAGTTAATCAAAAGCACGTAATTCAATTAATCCTCATTGCTTAATAACCTTAAATATGATCTAAAATTTAATTAAACAATAACTTAAAAAAAAGACCATCGAAGTAAGAAAATACAATATCTACAATTGAATTTAATCTAATCAAATGCTTTTCCCAAGAGAAATAATTTGTGCCACAACAAATTAAAACTCCTAATTGCTACAAGCGATTAAAAGACTTGAACTTTTACGTATTCAAACTTTAATTTAGAGAATGATTAGTTTAACAATAAACTAATTGTGTGTATACATTAGTGAAAAATAATCATAAAATAGAGTAATAGAAAATTAATTCAATACGTGAGTAAATAAAATACTTCGACTCAATTGCTTCCCAATTTTCAAAGTTCTAAAAAGAACCTTCATTTTCTTCAACTAATAATAAATGACTTAGCCAACAATAACCATTCCTACCACTAGAAGTTGAAGAAAAACTACTCTAATGTTGACTAAAGAAAAGAGAAAAGAAGAGAACTTTGAGGATGCTTTGTCCTTTCACATATTGACTCTATTTGTAGCGTTCAAAACTCATGTAAAAATCTTGTGGTTGTGATCCTTTGGATTTCTAATATCATAACTTCATTGATTTTCAACTAAATCTGGCCAAGATAAGACTTTAAATCACTTTAAACACATTTTTCTCTTGCAATTTGGAAGTCTAGAATTTGTAGTTTTCTCACGTCAAATTATTTCTCCATATTTCGCTTTGATTCTCATAATTTGATCTCAATATGCAAAAAAAAAAAGTTTTGTTAGTCCAAATCTCCTTAATTTTCCTTAATAACTGTTAATTTTGCTCATTTATTTCAAACTTTTAAATTTAAATTAAGGTTTAATCATTTTCTTAAAAAATGAATTTGAGCGCATTAAGATAAGATTATAAAGGATTTTATGTTAAAAATTACACAAAAATTATGACACATTAATACTAGTATATAATTATTGAGTAATGTTGAAGACACATATGTAAAATGAAGATTAGATTAAGAAACTTTGCTTAAGGTAAAATTTTAATTAAAACTTTTCACAAATGATTAAGTCATTGCGTACGTTAGTAAAATTTACATTTTGTTTTGGGTTGCATTGCATCTGTTTTTGCAGTTCATGGTTTCTGTGCTGCTATGGTCTATTAGAAGTTGTTATCCTCCGCTCTTCCAGCCTGGTGAATTTGCAATGTGAATTGCTCTTTATTTGAAGGGTCTTTGTGAATTCCAATGTGAAATGCTTTTTATCTTTGAGGGATGTTTGTGAATATTGTGCATGCGGGAGATTACTTGGGTAAGCCACACATGTTTGAGAGATCTCTGCGAGTTTTTTATTCGATGTGCAAACATTTGTGAATTTAATTCTTGTTTATTTTCCCTGTGAACTCTGATCAGAACTCAGAAGCCGAGGCTGCAAGTGCAACTTCTCGACTAATTTATGATGTATCATGATTATAGGTTATAGTGTAACCGGCATGGTATGTCCCTCATTTTCATTTCCAAAGAACGTAATATTTTCTACTTTTCATATGTTTCTTGCACAGAGGTGGCGTCAACTATCTCTGATTGAATGCTTAGACGATTAACTAGTTAACAGTTAAAGAATAGTTTCTGTTTAGGAATATGGAAAACTTGTTTACTGTATATGGCCAGTCCATAAGAGTCTGTCCAGACATTGTTTCCAAAATCTTAAAACAAGTGGAATGTGGAGTCGAGAGTTAAATTGGTGAAATCCTTTTCCACACGATGTCATTAACTTGGTGGTTGATGGGACGACAAGTAACAAGTAAATTTCTCTCAACTGCTACAGTAAAATTTCTCTCAGCGAAGAGTAACTCTCTCAGTGAACAGTAACTCTCTCCACAGAAACCAGCAGCATGAGCTCACCTCACGTCCTTCCTCCGGCTGTCGCCAATGGTCCTACAGCCAAAAAAGTCCATACAAGAGAACGGGAAGAAGATCCCCCCCCTCCCCCTCCAGCCCCAGATATACCACAACAACTCCCCAGTTACAGTTCTGTGGTCTCCGGACAAAACGACTCTGGATTGGGAAGCAAAGAACTAGAATGGCCCGACGAGTATCCCATTGAAACATCCGAAGGCGATATCTCAATCGTTCAAGGCACATATGGCATGGGAATTGAACTCTTCAACACATTCAAAGGGCAATTAGACAAGGCTTGGGCTACAGCGATAATTATCAAACTGCTAGGGAGAAGAATCAGCTTTACAATGCTCAAAACTAAATTTCTTACCCTGTGGAGACCTTCTGGCCCTATGAAGATTGTTGATCTGGACAATGACTTCTACCTTGTTAATTTCAGGGATGAGACTGACTACGTCAAGACGCTAACTTAGGGACCGTGGATCATCTCGGGCTTCACTTTGTCAGTACAGCCAAGGTACCCGGAGTTTCGTCCCTCCACCGGCAAAGTCAACCATGTCGTGGCTTGGTGCATTTTCCTGAATTATCTGTCGCTCGTTATAACCCTTCGATCCTCACTGCGCTTGGAAATCTGGTAGGCCGAACAGTGAAGATTGATAACAATACACAGCAGACTTACCGGGGCAAATTTGTGAGGGTGGCGGTGGACGTCAATCTCAGCTCACCCCTTTGGTTTGTGGTGGAGCTGGACGGCGAAGCCATTAAAGTGGCTTACAAGGGTCTTCCTCAAATATGTCTCTGTTGTGGAATGGTCGGACACGACACTTTGATTTGCCCACAATGTCCAACAGAGCCCCCCACTGCTGCACCCTCCCCCGGCGACCAGAACTCAGCACCACCCCCAATCAACCGCGGCGACGTTGGCGCGTCTTTGAGCCAGCCCAAAACCCAGGCAGTTTATGGGGAATGGATGCAAGTCCAGTGACGTACCCGGCGACCACCCACCGCCCTCATAGGTCATAGACCCGAACGTTCCTCCCGATCCACCGCCGCCAGACTACAAGGCTCGAGGTACGCAATCTTGGCTGACTCAGCGCCGCTGGCCTCGATCCCCTCCCCAACGGTCACTGTGCCTCCTCCAGTTCCCCACCTCTACGCGACAGCGCTGCCGAACGGTCTGGAGCAATCCCTAATTCCCAATCCATCGGACGAGGGATGCGTAAGACGCCAGACTTCTCATGCCAAGATGTTGTCGTCTAATTCCAGTGCCAAAATGACAGCATCTCGCCACACCTAACGCAGATCCGTGGGTCAAACCCCATTCCCCAGGCCCACGTCTCTCCCCAACCCCCTGCCATGCGAGCCCACTGGCCCAGCCCCTTGCAACACTTTCTGCTAACTTCCAAGCCCACACTGCTAGCAGCCCCCAGCCCATTACCACATCACGTAGCTGTCTTGCTCCCATCCCATGCCGATGTCATCCTTCAAGACCCGTCCTTCACCTTACCGGCTCCGGAGGAATTGGGCTGCAAGGCTATAGATGAAGATCCAAATGATGTTGGTCCTCATGCCGCCTCGTCATCTACCGGGAGTGGTCCCCCAATTACCCCACCCTGCTCTCCTGACCTGGTTATCGAATTGACAGCCGATTAGGACCCGCATCCCCTATCTGATACCCAAATGACAGAGACCCTTTAGGGCCCGTTGCCAACCCAGCCCTGAGAGTTGACTGCACTTGCAGTCAGACCCCTCACAGATTAAACCTCCTTCTTTTTACCTGTTTATTATGTCAAACTATCAAGGAGTTGGAGGGAGAACATTCAAGCCTATCATCAAGAATTATATTCGTATCCACAAGTCGGGGTTGCTCGTCTTAGTAGAGCCTCGTATAAGTGGAATCCGAGCCATGAAGGTCATTCGAAGTTTGGGATTTGCTCATTCCTATAGGGTCGAAGTTGAGCGTTATTCGGGCGAAATATGACTCCTTTGAAACCCTTACATTACAGTTCGTGTCCTTCTAGCGCACCGTCAGTTTATTCATGCCAATATCGAATGGGGTCAATTTTCTTTTGTCTTCACCGCCATATATGCCAGCCCGACATACTCTCTACAGCATCACCTCTGGCGGTATTTACAACAAATTGCTCAAATCACTACTAAACTTTGGCTACTTGGCGGAGATTTCAATGCCAAATTGGAAGCTACTGATCGACGCGGAGGATCTCGGCTCCAACCTCTTACTAATAGGCATTTTCGTGACTGTGTGCACAATTGTAATCTTCTTGACCTAGGATTCTCGGGTTCCCGTTTTACCTGGAGACGAGGCAATCTGCTCGCTCGTTTGGATCGGGCTTTCTGCTGCATTAATTGACACTCAATTGTCCAATCCACAACAGTACGTCATTTATCTTTTCTAAAGTCTGACCACTGCCCTCTCCTCGTCACCTTTACCAATAACAATGACCCTCCCCCGCTTAATAGGCCTTTCAGGTTCCAATCCGCATGGCTCACCCATCCAGGCTTTGTCCAATTTGTTGCGGACCATTGGCAACCTTCCCACTCTGACTTTAGTGGGTCAATTCGGACTTTTTCGGAACACCTACAGAATTGGAACCATACCACGTTTCGCAATATTTTCCATAGAAAGCGGCGACTCATGGCGCGACTCGAAGGCCTCCAAAAACACCTCGACGAGCCTGACTCAGCCTCTCTACAGGACCTCGAGGATTACTTAAGGACAGAATTAGAACATGTCCTGTATCAAGAAGAACTTTATTGGCATCAGCAATCCACAAGCAAATGGCTTGGTCTGGGCGACAGGAATACCAAGTACTATCATGTCATTACACGCCAAAAACAACGTCAAGCCAGAATACATTCCTTGACATATGCCACTGGCAATCTCATCTCGAATAATGCGAGTCTCAAACTGCTAGCGCACAACTTTCTGGAGGAGCTATACACTGATGACAGCCAACCTCACGCTCCTCCACCTTTACATGGTTACTTCCCTCCCCTCCCACCGTCCGCTCCTGCAGAGCTGGCTCGACCCCCCAATCACGAGGAAGTCACATTAGCAATTCAAAGCATGAATCCACACAAGGCCCCTGGATTTGATGGCTTTCCTGCTCTTTTCTATCAATCCCAATGGGCAACTCTTGGTCCATCAGTGACCCGGTTCATACAGCGTCATTTTCGGCTGGATGATTGGAACCTGAGCTCAACAGGACCATCATGGTTCTCATCCCCAAGATCTCGTCCCCCACTTCTATCACACACTTTCGGCCTATCGCTCTTTGCTCTGTGCTCTATAAAGCTCTCACCAAGATCATTGTGAACAGGCTCAAACCTTCCCTCGACAGGTTGGTAGCTCCGACACAAAGCAATTTCGTCCCGGGGCTAATGATCACTGATAACATCATCATCACTCAAGAAGTCATCCATACCATGAAACGCAAATCGGGCCCCAACAGGATTATGGCTCTGAAGGTGGACCTGGAGAAAACCTATGATAGGTTATCCTGGGCATTCATTCAAGATACCCTTAATGATCTCTGCCTCCCTACTTCGTTGATTAACCTCATCATGCAATGCATCTCCACGGTTTCCATGCAAGTGACCCGGAATGGCGAACTGAGCACCGTCTTCCGTCCCTCTTGAGGGATACGCCAGGGCGATCCTCTTTCGCCCTATCTTTTTGTTCTATGTATGGAACGTCTAGGTCACTCCATTAACTACGCGGTGACACATGGATGATGGAAGCCGATCAAACTTAGTCTCTCTAGACCTCCTCTTACGCATATGTTCTTTGCGGATGATATCATTCTTTTCGCCGAAGCCTCGATGGACCAAGTAGTAGTCATTCAGGACACCCTCCAAACGTTTTGTGACGCGTCCGGCCAACAAGTCAATCTTGCTAAATCTCGATGCTACTGCTCCAAAAATGTTCCGCACTCTGTTACAATAGCTTTAAGTCGAGCCCTAAACATTAACCAGATTACTGACCTGGGCCGGTATCTTGGGGTTCCTCTACTGCACGAACGAGCAAGAAAACGCACCTACTAGTACATCCTAGATAAGGTACACCAACGACTATCCAGATGGTCAGCTAACCTGTTAGCTCTGGCGGGTCGCATCACCTTGACCCAAGTTGTCATCGAGGCTCTTCCCAGTTATACTATGCAGATGGTCGGGTTTCCCCGTAGTCTCTGTGACGAACTGGAGAAATTGATGCGCCAATTTTTGTGGGGAGCTTCCAATGGACAAAAAAGGATACACCTCGTTACCTGGGAGGACATTAGTAAACTGAAAGCAGCCGGGGGCCTTGGTATCCAAAAAATCCGCGCCACCAATGATGCTTTCTTAGCTAAACTAGGATGGAAGTTGATTACTAAGCCTACTGCTCTATGGGTGCGAATCCTCTCCGCGAAGTATAATTTTGACGCCAACAATATCCCCACCGAGCCAGAAGGCAAAGGTGGCTCGATGATATGGAAAAGTTTAAAGGCTTTTTGGCACCTCATGCTCCAGGGCATGCATTGGAAGGTAGGCGACAGCTCTAAAATCTGTTTTTGGATCGATCCATGGATTCCACGAATGGGCCCCTTGATTTACCAGACCACATCCCCATTTTCGAACACCATTCTCTCTCTCCATATCCGACACGTGTTGGATGTCAACGGTAATTGGAAATGGGACGTTATTCAACCTTATCTTCCCACCTCGATCTGCAGGACCATCGCTGCTACATTTCCCCCGAAACCATACTTGGGACAGGACAAACTCATCTGGGGATATTCCAACACTGGCGAATTCACGGTCGCCTTTGCATACTCCCTGCTCATCGCCAACGAAGATGAACAGCCCAACGCGGTTTGGAAGGAAATTTGGCAATGGTAGGTTCCCCAACGTATCCGCTCTTTTCTTTGGCTTCTAGCGCACAATCGCCTTCTCACTAAACAACATCTCATCCGTCGACACATTTCCATGGATGGATCGTGTCATCATTGCCGCCTTGAAGAATCCTCTCTACATGTCCTGCGGGATTGTAGCAAAGCCTGCCAAACGTGGACCACTTTCCCCTCCTATGTTATTCCTTACGACTTCTTCACTATGCCGGCGCAAGAGTGGGTCCAAAACAACCTCCAGCAACACCAACACGTCTACGGCCATGATTGGGCGATCCTGTTTGGCACCACCTGTTGGCTTCTATGGACGTGGAGAAATCATACTTTATTTGATGCAAATTTTACTTGGCCTTCCTCACCCGTTTCTTGTACTTTGTCTTATGCAGGTCTGATACAACAGGCAGCCGACTAGTGGCATCCAACAGCATTCGGCCCTCACCCTAGACATCAGCAATGTCTCAAATGGAGCACACCTTCCACGGGTTGGGTGAAACTTAATACCGATGGCACCAATAAACGCTCCTCGTCCATTGCCACAGTAGGCGGGCTTCTACGGGATTGTGAAGGCAACTGGCTCGGAGGGTTTACCCAAAATCTAGGTTGGTGTTTCCCGCTGTCCGCGGAACTTTGCGAGATTTTTACTGGGCTCACACTCGCTTGGAATCTAGGCTATCGCGGGATTGGGTCAAAAGTGGATTCCACAATGGCCCTCCAATTAATTTCCTCCGCAGCTAACAGAGACAAGGCCCTCAACCCCATCGTTCAAGGTATATATGAACTGCTCACTCGGAATTGGACTGTTGCACATCGCCACATATATCAAGAGAGTAACAAATGCGCCGAATGGCTCGCAAATTACGCCACTCATTTCAATACAGGGATCACCTATTTAGAAGCCCCACCCGTGGGGTGCCGTTTGCTCCTTGTAGAGGATATATTGGGGACCCGCATCCCTAGAATCATGTTGTAAACTGTTTCGGCTTTTCCTTTTATATAAAAAAAAACTTGGTGGTTGAAGGGGATTGAGTGGTTTTATACCGACCATGTTGAATCTATGCCTTTCTTACCAAGTTGAAGTGCGAACCAAAATGCTCTAAAGACAAAGTATAGACAGTGTGAACAATGTTCAATAAAGCAGCTGTTTAATGCCCTTTGACAAATATCTTCTGCTTCATCTTCAACCATTTTCAATGCGGTGGGACTATGATCATCAAACAAGGAAGCACCTTACAGGGACAAAGCGAGAGATAAGAACAAGAAGATGAGATAGAAATCATTGAGCAGCCCGAGGGCTTGCAGGTTTCAATCCCAATGGTGTAATCAATGATACCACATTTATTACTGAAGGTACTGCCGGCTATATACATGATAGCAACCTCAAGTGTGTACCATAAGAAATTTTTATTTGATCTTCATCACATGGTTATAGCAATCAGACCCAGATCATAATAAGAGCACAGAATCACTCCTCTCTGACAAAGAGAGTATACATATGAAGTACTTACAATAGAAGTACAACCCTGAGTTTGGTTCCAGACCAGTTTGTCCTGAAGGAATATGGAAGAAAACCAGAGGCTTGCAGTAACGATGTTACTGATGTTATGGTTGCTGGTGGTGTCGCCGGTGCTGTCTTGCCCGCTGGACGGTAGTGCATGTGAAACTTGTATTACAGAGCAGATGAAGTACGGTTGCCCAAAGTGCGTGCCGATTCTACGGTGCATGGCTCGGTGCTTGTGGGGTGGGAGTTCAAGGTCCAAATGCAGCAAGAAGTGTGAATGTAACGGTGGGAATCCAACTCTTGCTCAGTGCAAAAAGTGCATGCTTCGGTGCAAATGCAGCTGTGTGGCCTAGATAAGTTCTCATATAATATAATATCCAAGTTTACGCTTCTTCTACGCTATCATATGTGTGGTTTTCTCTGTGTATTTTCACACCTGCTAAAAGGTCTTTGCTTCTTTTTTCTGTGCATTTACTTATATCAGAAACTATTATCTGAGCTTTGGGCAAAGCAAACTGACATTATTTCCGAAATTTCATTTCGAGGGCATGATCCATTTCTTGGGAACTGTATGCAAGTACATTCTTCAAGCTTTGACACTTGCATGTAATAAAAGAATTAATAATCTGAAGAACCTTGTCATCCCATTTTGTGCTCTAAAGTTAAATTTCGTAGCCTTGATGATTGTTCTTTTATCAGTTTATAGGTAGAAGGATGATTCCACGGCACAAAAGAATACTGATCACTATATTCCTCGACTCCTTCTACTAATAACTGCCATATTAAGGCTCCTGCTCCGGCCTGTCCCTTCTTCGCCGACTCGTAAATTCTATCATACACTGCTTTTAACAATATATCAATGTCATATACTCCTTCCTTAGTTGCATGCCGAGCAGAGCCCACTTCTGTAAAAAGAACTGGTTTTCTCAACACAGCATCTCCATCCCTTACATGAGAATCCATCCACTGAGAGAGAAACTTTGCTTTGCCTTCCAAGTTTGTATTTGGAATCCTGCAATTTGTAGATGAACCAGATTTTACAATCAACTTAATATCAAGCTAATGTAAGCATCAACATTGAGAAAAATTAGGCAACTCCACCCAAACACCACAATAGATTGGCATAAAATATAATAACCTATCGCAACAATGCATAGTGGAATAACTTGCTGGGTCTGATCCTTGTAATTTGATCATCATCCACACAACTATCAGAGTATATGAGACCATTACTAACCAGCTATCTGGGTATGCATGGACTGAAGCAAAATCAACGTCTTTGATTGCTGAATTTTGTACGAAGTCAGATCCAAGTGAGGCTGCCCATGTGCCAGGATTCACATCCAACTCTTCTGTTGTATTTAGGCTGTAAAAGCCCTCAAGTCCAACAGTCACTAGATGTTTCTTATCCAAGCCTTTAATGAATGTCGCCATTTCGCTGATCCATGCCTTTCGTGAACAGTGACAAAACAAGTTCAATCAAATCTCAGATGAAGTTACTTGAAAATAATCTTCTTCACCAATTTTGAAAATGAAAGTTCACAATTATTTCCAATTCACCTGAAGTAAAGGAGCAGATGAATTGGATGCACATCGGGGCTCATTCATAAGCTCCCAGGCAAAAATTGCTGGTTCATCACAATACCTTACACCACTTATAGAATTCTTCCTTGTCACAATGGCCTGGCAAGTGCATAACAGGATGTGATAAGCAAACACAAATGGGCATCAAATTGTATTATAATTATGACTGCAATTCAGTAGAGATTTGAAGTTGAACCCAGGTTTTCAGAGGAAGTGACATACAGATCTCTTTTCCAAAGGAATAATATTTACCACTGATCGTATGGCAGGTATTACTTGTTCAATCGAACATATAATGTAACATCCCGTTACCCTTGATGTGGCTAGAATTGTGAATTGTGAAAATTTTGTGAGAAGTCTTATGGGAGTGGGGTGTTACATATAATGAGTGTAAAAATGGTTTTGGGTTCACATTTTCATAAGTAAATATTGTGTCCCACCTTGACATATGCTTTGTAGGAGTCCTTAATGGCAGGGTTTGAAAAGAAGGAATCATCTTTTAAGGAGACATCAATTCCAGTTTGTTCCGCCCACCTTACATACTGAGCCTTTCCACCAAACGCATTTAGATTATTAACTAAACTAAGAATTAACCTTATCCGATGCCTCCTTGCTTCAACTATCACAAAGTCCAGTGCCTGTAGCCAGATACATATAAAAGCTCTGAGAGAACTCATAAATGCTTCCATCAATCTTGCAATAAGTATAAAACAGAAAAGCAGCATGATATTAAGAATTACATTAGTGCACGCTACACAGGGAAAACAGCAAGTCCCCTAGCTCACATTCAAAATCACAGATTCTAATGACATTCCTGCCCCGGTCGAAAAGAAACAGCAAGTTTCATGGTACAATCTAAGCTCTACATCCTAGTTGACACTCCAAGGAAATTCTTCAATTTTACAATCCCGCACAAAAACCGACCTGATCATACGATTAAGGTCATTTTCTAACTAAAAAGCTAGTTTATGACGCAAAAGATAGCAAACTCTTAAATGCAATTGGAAAAGAACCTTTCTTTTAACTAGTAATCATCTGGGGCTACTATGACTTTCTAACATGCAACTCATAGTATAAGTTTCCCTGATTCCATTCCTTATAATCCACAGTTCTTTAATAACAGTATTAACAACAATAACAATAAAATAAGATGTATCCTTGATCTTATCATTATATGATATATTTTGATAAGATATGATAATGATCTTATCAATATCCTTAATTTTATCTTTAATATGATATGATTGTATAACATAAAGTTAGAGATATTTAGTTAGATAAATTATATATAAATACTCCCTTGCATAGTAAATTATGCACACAATATAGAAAACCTTCTTTTCTTCTTTCACTCCGTACATGATTTCAGAGTCTTCTTTGTAACAAAAGGAGTCAAAATTCTGGATCTTTCTTTATTTTTTCCCTCACAACATATTGTTTTCGTATTATGGGTTTTTAAATCTACTCCAAAAACAATCTTCCATATAATAAATTGTTCGGTTCAAAAATCATCTCTGGAAACCTGCCCATGCATCGTCATGCGCCAAGAAAAGCTGCTGGAGTTGAAACCCTAGTTGCAAGTGTCTAGACAAAAAAGAAAGAAAATTTCTATATTTCGTGTGTACAATTCAATGTACAAGGGAATATTTACATACAATTTGTCTAACAAAATATCCCTAATTTTATATTATACAATCATATCATATCAAAGATAATGACAAGATCGTTATCATATCATATCAAAATACATTTTATAATGATAAGATCAAGGATAAGATACATCTTATCTTATTGTTATTTTTATTAACACCCCCTTCAAATTCAAGGTGACATAGTAGATCAGAGGTTGAGTTTGGAAACTAAATCTACAAAGCGTCAAGGTGGATGAGACTTTGTGAAGATGTCAACAATATGAGGCTATGAAGAAATGAGAGCATAAAATGTTTTTCACACTCTCAAAATTACGAGTCAACAAACCCCACAACAATTTTGTTTTGATCTTACCATATCTTTGTTTCATGATATTTCTTCTACAGGTCCATCTTACAACTCTAACAGTCCAATAGAACAAGCATCCGATTCTATTATATCTTCCTTGGATAGAGAACCTTCACCTTCACCACACAACTCTTTTTCATCTACCCATTCATCATAATCCACTAAGTCTCAACAACTTCCTCGTTGTTTCACTCGAGTAAGTCAACCCTCCATGTTTATTCCACTATTGTTTCTCTATATGAACCTCGCACCTATTGCAAGGCTAGCTCTGACACTTTATGCCGGCAAGCAATGGAGGAAGAACTACAAGCTCTCTCTAACACTGATATTTGTAACTTGGTTGAGTTACCCTAGACAAGTCTGTTATTGACTGTAAATGAGTCTATAAAATTAAGACTCGAGTAGATGGATCAATGGAAAGGTACAAAGCTCGCCTTGTTGCTAAAGATTCACTCAGAAATATGAAATTGATTATAAGGAGATTTTCGCTCTTGTAGCCAGACATACCGCAATATACAATTTCATTACTATTGCTGTTAGCAAAAGATGACGGTTATTCCAAATGAATTCTTAATGGAAATCTCACAGAAGAAGTGTACATGCAACCTCCTCTGGGGTATAATCATTCTTCCAATAATGTTTATCGTCTCCGCAAAGTCTTTTATGGATTAAAACAAGCTCCTCGTGCCTAGTTTGTAAAATTTAGTTTCACCATTGGACAACTTAATTTCAAGTTTAGCTCTTATAATCATGTCTCGGTTCTTCGCAAAACAAATCAAAGGTACACTCTTTTCCTTCTCTATCTAGTTAGATAACATGATAATAATTGGTGATGACATACAAGATATCTCTACCCTTAAGTCCTTTCTTGACCAGCAGTTTGCAATGAAAGACTTGGGTAATCTAAGTTATTTTTTGGGTCTCGAAGTATCCTCAGATGAATTTGGATACTATCTGTCACAAGCGAAGTATGCTATTAATCTCATCTTTTATGCTAACATCAGTAATACTTCACTAGACACCAATGTCACATTTCTGCTACTGATGGGAGTCTACTTAATGATGATACGCTTTATCGCCAATTAGTTGACAGTCTTATCTACCTTACTACTATCTCTTGTTCAGATATTACTCAAACTGTTCACATCGTGAGTCAATTCATGTTCGCACCTAGTACAACTCACTTCTGTGTTGTTAGTAACTCTGAGGCACTTTGTTTCATGTTCTTTTTTTTCTCTACTCTTCCCTATTAGAGCTACAAGCTTATTCTGATGCTAGTTGGGTTACGGATCTAAAGAACCATCAATCCACTACTAGTTATTGTTTGTTTCTAGAAACATCTTTCATTTCTTGGCACAACAAGAAACAAATAATTGTCTCTTGATTCATTATAGAAGTCAAATATAAAGCTCTTACTGAGACTACCTCTGAACTCCTTTGGCTATGATAGCTGCTTCAAAATATGGGTGTATCTTTCTCGTCTGCAATTCCTCTCTATTGTGATAACAATAGTACTATGCAAATTGCTAATAATGATGTTTTTCATGAACGGAACAAACATATTGAGATCGATTGTAATCTTGTTGAAATATCATGTTCTCTACATGACTATACAACTCGTTCCCATTTTCTCATAGTCTTAGATTGCTAACATCTTCACAAAGTCTCATTCAACTCGACACTTTACAGATCTAATTTCTAAACTCAACCTCTCATTTACAATGACAACTTGAGTTTAAGGGGAGATGTTAACAATAATAACAATAAGATAAGATGTACATCTTATCCTTGATCTTATCATTATAAGATGTACTTTGATATGATATGATAATGATCTTATCATTATTATTGATTTTATTTTTCATATAATATGATTGTATAGTATAAAATTATGGATATTTAGTTAGGTAAATTGGATATAAATATCCCCTCATATATTGAATTATACACACCAAATATAGAAAACTTATTTTTTTTCTTTCACTATCTACAGAAAGAAAAATTCACAACTTTATTCAGAGATAGAACAGAACAAACTGGAAAAAAACCCTT
>JANIJF010000209.1:7658963-7670521 GCA_024520955.1 Erythroxylum bequaertii | reverse complement strand
TAATAGTGACCGATATTCCTTTCATCTCCATTTCTTCTTCTTGTTTCTGTTCTATTGCTGCTGTGTGTGTGTTCTGTAGCTGTTGTGTGTGCGATTGTTGACTGTGTAGGATCTGTGTTTGAGTTAAAACACTGTTAGAGCAGTTGGTCTCTAACAGTATGCTACACGATGAAGTTTCTGTCTTTTTTAACTGATGGACCCTCAATAAGTCTTAAACTGAACTGCTGTAAAGGAGAATCATTAGCCTAGAAGATATCCCAGGTCAACTTTGGTAAGGATCAAATGTGTGTTATGGAGTATGTGGAAAGTTTTGGAAACCTTTCCATTCCCAATGTAAGGGATTGAGACATGGGAAATTATTCTCATTGTAAAAATGGCTTTAAGAGAAAGCACTTGTAATGCCAAGGATTATCAACTTTTAAGATGTTTGTCACTTTTAAGTCTAAAAGTTCAACAATAATGGGGGAGGCATGAAACTAAAAGTCAATGTGGAGAATTTCATGCAAAGGGAACTGCTAATGCTTATAAATCAAAAAGAAACTACTAATTCTCATAAATCTAACAACCCAATAACTGCTAACCTTGATACAATTATATATTATCTGCAAGATAAAGGAGGCAACAATTAGAATAAGTTTTTAGAAGCATATTATGCTTACTGTCCATGTGATATTAATTTCTTTGTTCTTTTCCTCGTATTTTGGCAAATAAGTTGATGCAGGGTATCTTACTCCTGGCCAGTATGAGTAGGGACTATATATACCCTTGCAACAACGATACTATTAAGGGTAGTTTTAGATTGATGCTTACCTTAGAATTTGAGGAGAGTTGGCCTAAGGTAGTGAGTGGTTATGGGAGAGATAAAATGGGGAAATTTTCTCATTAGAAATTTGAAGTTGTCCATTTATCTAAACAATTTTCAATATCACTAACACCGCCCAGTGTAAACAATTAAGGCAATCTAATTGTTTAGATTTTGATGAAGAGATAGACTCTGCTGCTCATAGACTTCTGAGCAGTATTGTTGTATTAGCCTTGTAGATATCGAAGTTGTTACCACTTCAACTTACACAATGCATTGCTTTTATGATGATTGGAAATCTTAATATCTTGTAGGATGAAGATGATGAGGATGAAGAAAATGAGGAAGGAGGACTCAGCAAATCTGGGAAGGAGTTAAAAAAGCTACTGGGCAGAGCTGGTGGGCTGAATGATTCAGATGCAGAAGATGACGATGATGATGAAGATGATGTAAGTGTTTTCTGATAGCTACTTGTATTAGCTTACTTTGTTGACCGCTTACAATGTTCTCTGATTAGTGGATCTCTATTATCGACTATAATGGTATTATAGTTCCTGTTCTACTTTATATGGCCTTTCTTTGACGAATTATAATTTTAGTATAAGTTTTGAGAAGTTTAGGCCTCTTATTTAATGCTTCATGAGGCAATTCCTTCAAATAAATTTAGATGCTATAAGCCACTTCTTTAACACCTGAATTATTTGATGTTTTGTATAGCCTGCTATGCGTTCATTTACATTTCTGCATTTATCTGCTTTGATTGATTAATTACTTGTTTGGGCTTGTCCAGATAGATGATGAAACGAATTTATCCCCAGTACTTACTCCTAAGCCGAAGGATGCACCAAAGGAGGAACCTGTGGACAGTAGTCCATCAAAACCCACAACAGGTTCCGCTAAGAGCACCCCTTCAAATTCCAAGTCTGCAAAGGGAAAAAGGAAATCAAATGGTGATGATTCAAAGGCAACTGGTGGTGTTACACCAAAGAAAATGAAGACAGAAAATGTATCTCCTCTTCTTTTTGGATTATAACTAACATGTGGGACATTTAATCTCCAGAACTATGTGGATTGACTTTGCATTGTATTAGGAGTCAAAACCTGCAGTTAAAGAAGAAAGTACGCCTGCAACTAAAACTGTTGCCACTCCTAAAGGAACCCCAGTATCATCGAAAACAGGGTCAACATCATCTATTGCACCAGTTACTGAAGAAGAGATCAGGGCTGTTCTGTTGCAAAATGGGCCGGTGACTACACAAGACCTTGTTGCTAGGTTCAAATCCAGGTTAAGAAGTTCTGAGGTATGGCTTTTCTTGTTTAAAATGTCTGTGCCCGCATACTCTATAAATGAATCAACTGTTGATTGATGATTGCTTTAGTTCTTCCCAGATTCAGAAAAATAATTGATTACAAAGCAAGATTATGGACTCTACGTTTCTTGAGAGCTAGAGGCATGCATGCATCTTATGTTAAATGAGAGTTACTGTCCATTTTTGTGTAGCCTCGCCTGAAAAGCACTGTTACATGAAACCTTTCTCATTCTGTCTGTTGAGAAGTGAATTTGGTCATTGGTGCAGGACAAGAAGGCTTTTGCTGATATTCTGAGGAGGATTTCCAAGATTCAAAAGACCAGTGGGTCCAGTTATGTTGTATTGAGAGACAAGTGATAGCTTGCACAACACTTACTCAGACAAGCTTTAATCAGATCCAGAATGGGGTAAATATATACATGTCAGAGTGAATATTGGTCGACTCTGAACTTGTTCAAGTGCTTCACCAAAGAAGTGGAAGTGCTGAGTGAGTTTTGAAAAAATTCATAAAAAAATTCATACCAAGAATTGTTTTTAGTAAAAATATGCGTAAAATGTTACTTAGAATTATCTCACTTAACCTAGATAAGGGTTACTAAGCATCTAACAAGTGGCATATTATCACTATCTGTAGAAACAAAATGCACAACTTAACTTTTGATCCCTAAGGATAATGAGACAAATGATAGGATCCTAGCCACTAGTAATAGATCAAGGAATCTCATATAAATTAAGAACATTAGTTAAGTAAGCATTAGCAAATACTCTCATGTCATTATTACAAACAAGTGATTCCATCGATTACGCCATTATTACAAAGAAGTGATTAGATAGAAACAAACTTTTTATAAAATCTATGTTAATGTCGACCACACATTGCCTTGGAATGGAAAAGGGTTATAATCAATAATTTTAAATACGGATTTTCTTAAATTTTGGTTCACCTTGTGTTTATAAAACTCTATATTTTAATTAAAATTTTTGTTTTAAATTATTATTGTTAAAAAATGAATTACTATTTTTATCCTTAAAAAATACAGATTTACTTAATCTCACTAATAAATTATATTTATCAAAATATAGGTTATCTATTCATCTCTTTATACTTTAATTTAAATTATTCTTGTTAAAAACTAATTAATATTTTTGTCATGAATTTGTTTAATAAATTGACTTCTTAATATATATATAAAAGTAATTTTGCTTAAGATAATTTAAGAATGTGCTAAAATGATATTTAAACTAAGCATGTTTAAAGGATATTAAAAAGAAGTTAGAATAAAGTTAGAGTAAATATAATTCACTTTTACGAATCTTTAAATAAATGATAATAAAGAAATACAATTTATATTTATATTTATATATTAATATGCATTATTAATGAATTTTATTTTGTACTAAAAAGCCAGGTCATAGGACATAAGAGCTCTTCCACGGCTAACAATTAGATAGATAGAGACTGAACAACTAGACGAGACTTCCTAAGAGGTAAGTATGATGCAAGAGATACATTGTATCCGGAGTCATAGAACCTACAATATTATGTATGTTCTCTTTTAGGAATATCCTTTACCTGTATCCTAATATGTCAAAGGTTCTTATTATGGGATTACTCCTCGGTAAGATCTAATTCTGTCAAATCGTTCTTGATCACTTCTCCCCAATTCTTTTCAGGCCTTTCTTTTTTCTTCTTGTAGTCTTTAAGAATTATTTTATCATATCATCTCATTGGAGCATTAGGGTGTCTCCTTTTCACATGTCTGAATCACCTAAGTCTTGTCTCTTGCAACTTGTCATTAATATCAACCACCTGTAATTTGTCTCTCACCATACGATTCCGAACCTTATCTCTTCTGATAATGTCATGCATTCATCGGAGCATCATCATCTCTGTCACCAAAAGCTTAGTGTTATGTCTGTATTTGGTGGGCTAATACTCTGTCCCATAAAACATGATTAGCCGAATCACCATTTGACAGAATTTACCTTTATGCTTGAGTGAGATCTTTTTGCCACGTAAGATCCCTACTACGCTTCGCAATTTAAACCACCCTAATCTGATACGATATACTATATCGTCATCGATCTTTCCATTGCTCTGAATGATAAACCTACGTACTTAAAACACTCTTTCCATGGCACAACTTCAAATCCAATTTTGATGGTACATCTTTTTCATTATATCCTTTTTTCAAATTATCATATATATAAGACCACGCATTAAGTAACTCGACCTCTTTTTAAATTGAATTCTATAGTTCTGAGATATGTGAAGTGGCAATCCCTTATGGTTTGCAAAGATAGATACATACTCAGCCAACAAAATTTCCAACTCTAATTGTTCTTGCTTCTTGACGTTAGTTTCATTAATATACATCTTAGAGAAATATTGTTCTGTTTAAGATTGAAGTCCCAAGACACACAATTGGCTAATTACTTTGAAATTTTGTTAGTAACTTTTTGGATTTCTTGGTATTAACCAACTTTGGATAACTGGTAAACCCCTTTTAAAAGCACACCTACTTCCCCTTTCAATTTAACATAGTTTATTTATCAAAGTTACAAGAACTTCATCGAGAATGGATAGCCATTAGACTCCTAAAATAATGTCACAACCTTCCATATTAGTACTAATTAGGGATTGGTAACAAACTACATGCCCTGTAATTATCATTATAAGTGCAATGTGAAATTAAAATTAGCCTACCACTAAATTCTCTTAAATCAGATGAAACAATTAGGGCATAATACATCAGTTGAAACACAAATAATCGAAGTCTCCTCTCTGAAGTCCTCCTCTCAACATTTAAATGAGAAATTCTGTTTTAGACTCTAGGTTTGTGTTGGTTCTTGAAAGCGATCTTATCAGACTTTCCCACACCAATCCGTTGATTGCAAATTCTCAATAGTTACCAGTTGGGTTAGCATGCAACCCTAGTGCCCTTCATCTCTGCTCCGTCAGTCTCCTAGAGGTAAGCCCTTCGTATTCTCCTTTCTGCATGAGATTAGCATACATTAATTATATTCTCCATAATCTAGCTAAGTTATCCGTGAGCATTCCTTGATAGAGTTTGGGGAGATAATTTGCTCTTTAATTTTATTATAAACACAATCAAAAACTTGCTGCTGACTTCTGCTTATATCCTGGAACCTTCCGAGGTTTCTTTCAAGTCATATTTCCTTTATGCAACTCGCAAAGGAAATAAGATAGATTTATTGTATTCGTATGTGAAATAGACTTTATTATGAGGAACCATTGCATAACCTTTATATATTGATGAGCGTTTAAATCTCAAAGGCATTTGAGCCTGATCTAATACCACATTTCCTTGGAAAAAAGACACCCGAATAATAAATAGTCTTTGTTTTCTCTTCCAAAACTACGTAGGACACAATCCTCATTAGGATTTAGGAAGGGAAGCCTATCCATTGTACTTAGCTTGTTTAGGGTTGTTAGCCATAGAATTAATGAAGAGCTAGGTAGTATCTCTTTATGCCAAACTATTCCATGCTAGTCTACTTTGTCATTTCTCTGAATCAGCCACTCTCTACAAGCTTTTAGTACTGAATAGTTCCTAAGGATGGTTTCTCCAAATATATCTATTAGGGGACATCAAATAAGGATGATAGTTGGGTTTTAGTTATTGAAGTTCCTTTGGGAATTCCATCCACTGCCCTTCCCTTATAAAGGATTTAACCTTGGCATTTGAAAGGACGTGGCTCAAGAGTTGAGTGGCTATCCGATTACAAGTTCACTTCTCATTTAGTTGTCATACCAACAACTAGCCTTTACTTCATTCCTAAAATTTCAAGTTTCAAAACTTCCTTTAACCTTAGCAGTTGTGTTAGAAACTAAGAATGGGAAGTCTTGGGGTTAACAGCCCATATGCTCTTCCCTTTTAGGACATAACTATAAAGCCATTTGACTTATAAAGTTTCCTTACCCTACATAATGGACCAAAACTTTTTTATCAAGGGAACTTTATTAGAGGATTTTATAGGAATAATTCCTAGAATTCCCTCCACCTTAGGTTTGCAAACATCAGACCACTTTACTTTGGCATATCCCCCTATTAGAATCACAACCTCCCCATAAAAATTTCCTCATAAGTTTTTTCACTGATTTAATGACTCCCCTTGTCAGCACCATATTAGAAGACTAGTAGATATGCATGGAGTTTATGATTGAATTGACTAATTGTAGCCTACCTCAAAAAGATAGGGCTCAGTTGGCCCAAGAAGTCAATTTCTTTAAAAATTTTCCAATGAAAGGATAACATTTACTAAACTGAATCTTCCTAGTTGTGATTGGTAAGCCTAGATAGCATAAAGAGATTTGTTTTCTCCTCATTCCAGCTATAGATGTTATTCTCACTTCCATTTGATTTGCACTTTTGGACAGAATAAAGTGGCTTTTGGCATAGTTGACAGGCAAGCCAAACATGGAATTTAATTGATTCAAAGTAGACAATAGGATCGATCAATTGATTCCCCATCAAGAATAAGAATAGGCCATTTGGAAAGCAAAAATTCACCGAGCAGACACTCTTGATATTGCTTGTAGAGAACTATTAGGAGTTCTCCATTGATTTCTTTATTCACGTTATCCACAACTGGTTCCTTCTCATCATCCTCTACCACAAATGAATTCCACTGCCTCTTTTTACATTAATGTCCTGGAACATATTTATTATTACACTGAAAACATATGCCTTTTGCGCTTTTTTTTCTTTGAATCTTTGTTTACTCAGTTGTCCTTAATATATCTGCAAGGGTTTGCCAAGAATATTCTTTTCACTAGTGGTTGAAAAAGGCAATCGTCCGTTATATGTTGTGGCTTTAATAGTTAAGGTTGAAGGTAGAGCAATGAGAAGAGTTAGTGATCTTGGATTTTTTTTGTTTCAAAAGGATTCTATGTGTAGGATAACAAACATATGTAATTACATTGTTTCTTAACTATCAGATATGCTTATTATAGGATTTATGGGTTTAACATTTTGACTGGCAATTCAGTTTCAAGTCTGAACCCTTTTAAGAGAAATCTAATTAGATGAGATTATGGGATTTGAACCTCTCAAATAAGGCATAATAATCCTTCACGCTACAGGTTTATTGCAGTATCTTAAAGTCTTCGAATTTCAGTCGGTGTCTCAAGAACAATTGATTGTCATTCATCAGCTACGCCCTGATTTCAGATGCTACTCCAATGCGTAGACTTTTTAACTCTCAAGGCTCCTTAAAGTACCTGTTATACTTTGTATGCTTTTAAAGCATGGTTCAATGGGGTGCAAAATAGATTTAACATCTTGGTTTAAGTACTTGTATGCTTTTAAAGCTTGCTTTTCATTTATAGGCCTGTTTCACACCGTATTTTAATTTTTTTTCTTGAGAAACCAGTTTTCTAACATATTATATAAATATAGCCGTAAATCTCAGGTTGGACCGAATGCCAGTCTTGAGTAGATTAATGTGATGGTAGGTAAAGAGAGATTATATTAGTACTGTTATAATACTAAAAAGATAGTTCGACGAGTATAATTATTTTAGTTGGACCGCTTTTTGTTTATTGTGGTGATCAATAATGCTTGCTTCAGACAAAAATGCCGTCTCGACGGCGAGTTTCCATCGGAGCATAGACAGATTAAAAACATATTACCATCACATGTTTCAACTGAAAAGTTCACATACCTAACATAAAACATGTTACCATGGTAACAATTTTGTACATCTTTTTTTATGTTGACTAGACAGGTATCGTGTCTAAAAAGTAATGTAGAATTGGAAGATAAATACTGATTTGTATATTGAAAGAAGAGGACAGTGAAGGAGCTTGTGAATGAGCTCATAGAGCAAGTGTGAACTAATAATAGCCATTAAAAGTCGTTCATTAACATATCTACTGAGCAAGCAAAACCAGTTGCAGTGATGACACTAGAGGTGCCATGATTTGATCAGTTAATATATATTGTTATCCACTGCCAAGTGGCAACAGCCAGCCCAATTTTGT
Source organism: Erythroxylum bequaertii (assembly GCA_024520955.1). Classification (NCBI taxonomy): domain Eukaryota; kingdom Viridiplantae; phylum Streptophyta; class Magnoliopsida; order Malpighiales; family Erythroxylaceae; genus Erythroxylum; species Erythroxylum bequaertii. Next base: position 7,662,402 of record JANIJF010000209.1, on the reverse strand, counting down.
ATATGTTACTAGAGTTCAAAATAGCTGTCAATAAGGGAAAACATAAGAGAAAATAAATGGGATTAGACTTTTCTCGTTTGTCTGAGTACATTTCTAAGTTTCATCTACCTAACACTCGATTGAGGTGCCAAGACTCCACTGTATGCTGCTTTTTGCCATTCAGTGATTGTCTATTTATATATCATTTTTGTTCTTTTTTTACATACAGGTTGAAGAACAGTGCAATATGTCTAGTTGTGTTCAACTAAAGCTTGGTATGTTCACATTGCAAACCTTCTGAGTTCCACAACAGATGGCAATAGTAGAATTATTAAGAAACCAATGTATCAAGAAAAGAACTGTAAAATTAAATTATATACACAAAACGGAGTGTTCACAATTACAAGCTATAGAACTTTTATTTATGTCAAGCAATATTGTGGTAACATGCTGACTTATACACAATATCTCTAACACAAATCCAGTTTATATACGAGAAGCGATTAACAAGTTGTTATTGAGGTTAAATTGGCAAAATTTGAATCTCCTATTAGAACTTTGTTAAAGAGTTACATCGGTATAGGTTTTTAACCAAAGTTTATGAAAGCGAGATAAGACAATATGGTTTAAGATTCTGTGTAGTTGCAATAGATTTACAGACGTTACCGCCCCGAGTTCATTATTTAGAACTTTTAGCGTAATTTTGTAAAAATGTTGATCATGGTACCAAGAAAATTAATCAAGAAAAATATTAAGGAATAGAGCAAATCCTCTTATCAGAAGAAGTGTAACTAAATAAGGATCACATTTCCTAGATTTTCGGCTTGATTTTAAAGAGTAAGTCGATCTATATGCTGCACCTAGAGCACCTAAAACGTTACAGTCATTTCTAATCAAAAGTGATTCTCTGATGGATCATTAGGTGAGTGGAACATATGAATATCACCCTCCTCCACCGGTTTGAACCTTACCTTCTTTGACTGGCAGATACTACTTTGCCGTCGACTAACTGATGGGACATCAATAGACGTAGGAATCGACGAAAAGTACTGGTCGGCCTCGCGGTCTAGGATCACCAATGTCTCCAACGAGAAACTAGGTCTTCCTTCAAAGGACATGGAAGCTTTCTTACGAGCTGCTCTTCTGGAAGATGGGGGTACCTTTTTGGATGATCGCTTAAAATCACAAAGCTCACCATCGCTGATCGAGTCCTGTATCGACGTTGACGACGACCCAGGAGAGGACTTGCGCAAGTGATCCTCTAGAGTCATCAAATCCCTCACTTTCCAGTTCTTTCTCTGATCTGGCGATGCCCTTCTCATCACTTTTTTTCTACTCAGCTTATTTTTTGTCTTTGAAGATTTATCAGGAGTCTGGATTAACTTGACAGTGGCAAACTCCTGACATAAAGTTATCTGATCATTCAACTCAACCCATTTCAACTTTCCATTAAAGCTTGAGCTTTTGCTGACTTTGGCCCCCATAACCGGACCTGCCAAGAGAGAGAGAAAAAAAAAGGTGACGAAGAGGATAGAATTTGAAGGAGCTTATAGAGAAAGAGGCATGGCAAAATAGGGTTTGATGAACTGTATAAATATCTTTTGGACGTAAAAGCCTTAGTGAAAGGATCAACATTTACAATCACAACGTTATCCTAATTCATGGGAATTGTTATTTGTGAGAAACATCATTATAAATTAACCTTAATTATCATAGTATGCTGTAATTAACACCATTTCCTACAACATCGTATTACTTTTTTTTTCTTTTTAACTTTTTGGTTTAAGGTTAGTAAATAATTATAAAGAGGAATAGTCGGATGCCCGTTAAGTAACCAACGTTGTGATAAGACATCAGGTTAAAGTGTAGCTATCATAATCCGGCCAACACTTGTGAAGATATCGAAGCTGGTTAGTTAAAACCGGTAATTTAGGACAGATAATAAGATAGGGAAGTTTATAATTTCGAGGAATTTAATTTGTCTCCGGTACACTCCGCTTGTGAAGTTGCTTATTGTTCAGAAGTTAGTTTTGCCGTCGATTGGATTATCCTTGAAAATAGACTTCGCTGACCAAGAATCTATGAACACTAATTGTTGTTTGAGACGCATGTGCATGCATTTGGATAAAAGTCATTTCATTTTTAGGTTTGATGACATGATTAATCCAACTCAAGTAATTATCAAGTACTGCTTTATTTTCTACAAGGATGTCAAGATACAAGATTAGTTAATGACTAGGAAAAGATTCTGTATTGGTTGATTGAAAAAAAACCCTTGAGAGATAAAAGTAGTAAATGAAAAGAAATAGTATTAAATTAATAGTCTATATAATTTTTGGATTAAGTTAATGCAAATTAGCTATTTAGTTGTTCTTTAAAGTTGTCAAAAAATCCATTGATCTCAAATTACCTATCTTAAACTGATTAGCATCTTCATTATAAATATGTAAATGTTCTTAATTTATTATTTAATAATTTTTACTTATTATTTTCCAAATAATTAGAAATGTTTACTCTGAGTTTCTTTTATATAAACTCAATTATTATAAAATTGTTAATGAAAATCCTCTTATCTATTTATTAGTAGTACTACAAAATATAGATATCCGGACATATAAATCCTATTGTTTGATCGGAAGATAATGATAATAATCTTTAGTTAATTAATTTGTCAAACTTTTAATGTAATTAATTAATTGAAGATAGGCAGAAAATCCAAAAGAATGTAGGCCATGATTGAGAGAGATCGTCTTGTTTGTTACCTTTCTTGTTCTAAGCATACAGCTATTGGAGGCATCTAACATTCATTGTTCTCTTTTAGCAAGAAAACACTAAAAATGTTCACAATCCCAGCTCGTCACCTAACCAATTCTGATGGAATTTCTTGAATTATTAGTTTTTGTCAGTTTATCTCTACCACATAAAATAGAAGGAAGAAAACAAATGGAATGTCTTGATGTAGGTAGCAAGTGTGAAACATGCATAGCCTGATCTATATGCACGTAACTAGAAATTTGTTTGGAAGTTGAAATAGTTGATATAATGTTATCTCATAGAATGATATCCTAACGTCTGAGCAGACAAAGTAAACAAGAGAATAGGATATAGTAATATATAAAAGTGAATGTTAAAATTGATCATCAGTCTAATAACCCCTTTTGAATTTCATGTATAATTATTTGAATGAGATTGTCTATTTATATCTTTCTTCCACTCTCCTCTTTTCTATTTTTCAATTTCACTTCTCCAAAAGTTACTATTCACAAAACTATTCTTTTCTTCGGTTCCTTTACGCAGTGTTTGGTTACTATCCCCGTTATTAGGGACAGAAAACAAAACATAAAAATCTTGTCCCTGCGCTCCCATTTCCACTCTGGAATGGTTAACGAAAGCAATTTTCCTGCCGGAGCCTGATGCTCCGCCTTAATCTGCTGACAAGTTAAACACTTAGAAACAAATT
>JANIJF010000209.1:7199426-7210742 GCA_024520955.1 Erythroxylum bequaertii | reverse complement strand
TTGAAATTTAAAAATACAATGATGCTTGGACTTGACTGAACATAACAGATTATCTCCTAATACAAGTAATCTATACCTATTACATTAAAATACAACTTAAACTTTTCAATAGCACTCAATCAGGTTACATTCTAACAAAACCTTCAAGTGCAACCCTGAGCTGAAGGGAAAATGATAAGAAAAAAGAAACCGACTGTTCCTGCTTCATGATTTGGGATTTCTATCCTGACTCCAGATAACTCAGTTATATCGACTGGATTTTCCATTCTTTATAGCAGACTGAATTTTTTGATCAACCTGTCCCCAAATGTCAGTTACCTTGCAGATAAATTGTCGTTTCTACTTTGCTTTGCGCTTTTCACTGAAAAGAAATTCTTCATTCACTAATCCTTCTGTCTTTTAACCCCTTCTGAAGTCCACAAGCATCAGCTTTCAAATTTGACACAGAAGTCTATGATTAGTTATTTGGCTACAAGTGTGTTGGTTTTATTCTATTGTTCATCTAAAGAAAAGAATTGCCCGAATGGACTGTGGAAAAAAGTATGTCCACCATTGGTTTCAATTCAACAAAGGAAAGCCTGTCCACCATGAATTTTGTTCTCCCATCAACTGTACTTATTAGTCAATCCAATCAATATGTTTATGCTTGTACAAGAACTTTTAAGTCTATTTTGAATATAGAGGCAGTGTGTCTGCGTCCATTTGTGCTGGTGTCGCGACGCGCAAGGGAGGCAACAGAGAAATGAAAAAAATAGCGCAGGTTGAGAATGAGAAGTGAGCCAGGCGTGGACTAAGAAAAGAAAAATTATTCACAATCGTACTACAGTAGCTGGCGGCAGAAGGCGTGCGTGAAGGTGTGGGCTAGTAGTGCATGGGTCTGTGAAGAAAGATAGCAAAAACAGAATAAGACAAAGAGAGTACGACGCAAGTGGTGGACACATCAATCTAAAAACGTAAAAAGCAAAGGAGGCTGCATGGTCTGTTGGGTGTGCTGCGTTTATTGGAAAAATATAAGAGAAAAACGTTGAAGAGTTAATATGCGTGGAGTTGTGGCAAGAGGAAACGAAGATAGCTAGTGGCAAGTGAGGACGCAGCCCACTTAAAAACATATACTCTCCACTAGCTGATTCACTCAATTTTTGGACACTCCATTGATTCACAGCACTCACCTTACACACCACCACTGAACATACTCTCTACCACACGTTGGCAGCTTGTGGCAAGAAAGCAAGACATTGAAGCAAAGACGTTGAGTTGGTGGAGATAAAAAAAAGACGTAAGCATGAGTGTTGTGCAGCTGTGTTATGTGTGAGCTAGAGGAAAGAAACGTTGGCAGCTGGTTGGATAGGAAAGGAACGTTAGCAGCTGGTGGAGAATAAGGAGACGTTGGCAGCTGGTGGAAAGGTAACAAACGAAGCATCCACATTGAGGCAAGCAGCTGGTGGAAAGGCAACAAACGAAGCATCCACGTTGAGGCAAGTAGCTGGTGGAGAAAAAGGAGACTCTACACTTACGTTGGAGTAAAGTTGTGCATGAGCTGTGGTAGAGGAATCAGCTATAGAAGCAAAAGAGGAGAAGTTGGCGTGGAGAGAACAGAGGACGTTGGCCAAGACATACTGAAACAAGTGGCACGAGAAAATACAGATGTGGGAGAAGGAGTGTTTTTAATTTTTTCTTAATTTATTTTTATTCCTTATTTATTTTAATTGTGTGGATTTAATCAATGCAAACATATATTATGATCATGATTTATGTTATAATGATAAATATATGTGAGTAAGTTTTCCGGTTAAGGTTAAGATTGATGTTGGATTAGGATAATTTTTGTGGTATTGATTTTTGCTTGATTGAATGCCATAACCAATGAGATTTAATTTGTCAGAAAATTAACCAAACGACATACTTGAGACTAAAGTGTAGACCAACCTTAGGAACTTATGTGAGGATACCTAGGATTAACGAACTTAATTTTAGGCTTCTTGTCTTAAGCGCCTTTTATTCCGAATTATCTATGAACCAAGTGGGTGACTCGGATTTATAAGAGAAGGGAATCCCCATGAACATTAGGTTTGACTTGCTTGAGTGAAGTAATTCCTAGATCAATCACCGTTATAATTTTTTAGTGTCTAATCTAATTGAAATCCGATACCTTAGCCGATTTCTATCATTTGATTAAATCTAGTTGTTTTTTAATTCATACCTTGCATTTTTCATATTTCCTTGATTTGCTTACTTTATTTTATTTTATTTTCAAATTAATCAATTGTTGATCTTCCGAGTAATTTTTCATCGTTTAATTTAATTGTCTTGCGTGTTGGAATTCCCTTGGGTATGATATCCGGTTCTTACCGTTTTATATTACTTGTCGACTGGGTGCGCTTGTCTCTAAATGGTCTAGATAGAATTCAATTTATATTGTTTTGTTTAGACCACAATAATAGTAATGCTCTGATTTATAAAGTAACAATAATAATTGAAAGAATGAAGTCATTACTTAATGCATGGCTCTTCAATTCAAAAGCTAATGTCCACATAAACCCTCTAAAAGAGAATGTTTCCATCATTATAAAACTATCTTTGGAGGATTTGTGTACAGTTATGATGATTATCCTCAAAAAGTTATTGGTCTTAAAACTATTAAGTTGAAGATGTATGATGGTATAATTTATACCATCCAAGAGCTATGACATGTGGAGGGCTTAAAGAAGAATTTGTTATCTCTAGGATGACTAGATGATCTTAGATGTAAAATATAAATTGTCAACAATATTTTAAAGGTAATTTGAGATGCGCTTATTTTTATGAAGGGAGAAAATATAGGTGTAAATATGTACAAATTAAAGGAGAAGACATTATTAGAAATAAAACCATTAGTCACTTTAAGTAGTCCAAATATAAGATATTCAATATTATGGCATCAAAAAATTAGACATATATCTAAAAAGAAAAAGGAAGATCTTTGCTAAGTAAAAGCAACTCTATAGGCTCGCAAAGATATCACTATACTTTTGTAAGTATTATATTACAAATAAGCAACACCTTGTAAAACTTAACACATCAAATTCAATAAGTAAGGTTAATCTTTAATTGGTTTACTTTGATGTGAAATACAGTTCAAGGAGCAAAATACTTTGTCTCCTTCATTGTTCATCTTCTGAAAAATGCTAGGTGTACTATATCAATATAAAAGTAGATGTATTCTCATCCTTAGAAGTTTTTAAAGCACATTTTGAACTTAATTATGATAAAATAAGATCAAATATTTAAAGATAGATAATTGAAGAGAACATGCGAATAATGAATTTTATGCATTTTTTATAATAAGAAGGTATTAAAATAAAAAGCACTGCATATATTCCTCAACAAAATGGAGTGGCAGAGTGGATAACCAAAACTCTATTAGAAAGAACAAAAGTATTTTAAGAGTTACAAAACCTAAATAAGGCCTTCTGCACAGAAGTAGCCAATATTGCCTGCTATATGGTGAATTGAATTCTAGAAACTATAATTGAGTTAAAGTTAATGGACATGAGAATGGAAAGCTAATGGATTATTCTAAACTCCATCTATTTAGAATTCCTTTGTACATGACATATAATAGCAAAGAAATAACAAATTTAGATCCACAATATAAGAGATGCTTATTTTTAAGATATGATAAAAAAGTGTAAGAGTATCATTTATGGATTCTATTGCCCGAAAGGTTATTATTAGTAGGAACATTACCTTTGTAGAAAAAAAATTATAAAAGAAAGAAGAAGACAACATCACTTCATAAAGAAGTTTAGGGATTATGACACAAGAGGAAAATAAATTTTAGCAAAGGACTTCTTTTAAAGTAGCTTTAAAGATAGATTTCAAGAACCAATTAACTTTAAAGCCCTAGAAGTTTGTCGATCAGATCACACAAGCAGACTATCAAATTGGCACTTATATTATATGATGGAGGGCAATATGAAATACAACCTTTTAACAAAGGATAGATAACAATTAACTTTTCAAAAAGCACTTTAAATGCCTCTTAGTGGATGATATCAATACTGGAAGAAATTGAAACTTTTTATAATAATAAAATTTAAAAAGTTATACCATTACTACAGGGAAGAAAGCTAATTGATAATAAATGAGTCTTCAAAATCAAGCAAATGGCAATAGTTAAGTGGGGTGATATCGTGCAAGATTAGTGGTGAAAGAATATACTTGAAAATAAGAAATTCACTATAATAGAATTTTTTTTTCTGTTGTTCAACTTATTGCAATTAGAATAGTCATAAAAATATGTATTATATTTTACTTACATTTAGAACATCTAGATGTGTAAACTGCTTTTGTTTATGGAAATCTTGAAAAAAAAATTACGTGCTCCAGCCAAAAGGTTGTGAAGAAAAAAGAAAAGAGAACTTATTTTCCAAGTTTAAATCATTATATAGTTTTGAACATGCACGTCGAGATACTGAAAGAACATATTTGATTATTTTATTATGAGCCTTGGATATAGTAGACTTAATATAGAGACCCTTATACAAATTTTAAGAGGTTTGGTTATATTGATTTTATTATCTTATTGTTGTAAGTGGGCGATATGTTAGTTATTGGTCCCAATAAAGATTGTATTAAATAATTAAATGTAAACTTGGCAAGAAATTTTGAAATAAAGGACTTGGGACTAGCAAATGGGATTCTAGGAATACAAATCCATTGAAATACAAATAACAAAAAATTTTAGCTTTCTCGAAAGAACTACCTAAAGAAGATTTTGTGATATTTCAGTATGTAAAATTATAAGCTAATATCTACTCTTTCTCTTATCAAATTCAAGTTATTCTCTAGTATGAGCCCTAGTAATGAAGATAAAAAGACTGAGATGTCTCGAGTACTGCATCTCTCTACAGTAGAAAGTTTAATATTTACCATGATTTATACAAGACCAAATAGTACATAAACAATAAAAGTAGGAGTAGTCAGTCGCTTCATGGTAGAAAGCATTGAAATGTTGTAAAGATACATTAAAGGGACCTATTATGTTGCATTACAATATGGAAGATTAAACTTTATTAAGAAAGGATCAGCTGACTCTAATATACAGTGATCTTAATAAAGGAAATCCACTACAAGTTATATGTTTATGCTTGTTGGTGGGGTTTTGTAAACATTTCGAAGCTAGAATTATTTGTAGCTACATCAACAATAAAAGCTAAATATATAGTAGCTAAACAAGTTAGTATAGAATTGATATAGTTAAAATTAGTTTTGGAAGAACTAAGACACAAATAACAAAAGGTTTTATTATTTTGTGATATTCATAATGCCTTGCATCTAGCAATAAATCCAATATTCTATTAAAAAACTAAGCACATGTGGATTCAATTTCAGTTTGTTCATAAGAGAGTAGAAGGAGAAACTATAGGATATGCAAAAAATTCATATCAAAGGCAAAATAGCACTTTATAATAAAAGCAGTTAATAATAACAATTTTTTTTATGTCAATCCTTACGTAACTTGCCAGAAATGTAAGCAACTAGATAATGATAAGGTGGTATGCAGATTGATTGGTTCTCAATCAAATCTTCAAGTGCGAGATTATTATATTACTCACAATATCTAAATATTATTTATATTAAAAGAATTTAGGTACTATTTATAAAATATTTAGATAAAAATATATAACTTGTGGTGTAGAAGTAAATATTATAATTTATGGTAATATAGTAAATTAAAAATTGTGATTATAGATAGATTGATTCACCTATAAATGCCTATCCATTTTCTTATTTCTTGTATTAAAAAATAATTTAAGTATTCAATTGAGCTTGTGAAGATTTCAATCTTATAGGTTCTAAATTATGAATTATTTATAATTTATAGTTAGAGAATGTTTATATTTTAAATCTTTTTTTACGCATCATAATATTTTGTGAGTTATATTTCTTGTAATCTTAATTGAACTACGATTTTACTCTATCTACTTAATTATTCCAATATATGCAACATATTTTAATGTATTAATGTGAAAGTTTTAGGTTTCTATCCTGATTAATTTAAGAAATTTATAATTACATAGAGGATGAGACATGGGAGAAAGTGATTCAAGAATTGAATTGCTGTCTGGAGTAAAGGACTTCAGAATTGGTCTGCTTCTTAAGACCCTATACATAAATTGATGTCTTTTGTTTAATTGACCCCTCATTGCTCGTTATATTCATCTCCAGTTTTTAGTGTGTCGTTAGGTTAACCTCTCGTACGATTATAAAAAGAGGCCATCGCTATAATTTCACAACGCATTCCACCAACCTATACCTCTTTTTCCTCCTCCTGATGAGATAGTACTTCTCTTAAGTGCAAGCCTAACGGTTAGTTTGTCGAATCATCTCAGCCTACTTTATCACTCTTATTTAATCATGCATATTCATGAAGGCCTCACTTATTACATTGTTTCAACTTTCAAGGATAAAGCATTTGAGGGGAAATTCATCTGAAACTCGATATCTTGCTCTTCTCCTAATATTTTCAATGATACGGAGCGACAGTGGTTCTAAGAAACAAGTTGTTTATCCAAAGAAGCTTGACTACAGACGCCTCCTTCCACATGGACATGGCTTTGTTGATTTTAAACCAAAACAGCAACGTCGCATCCCACAAACACCCTCTGGACCCAATGGCGATCATCCATGAACAAAATCAGACTGATTGATGTAGAGGTCTTATATTTGCATGAACTACGAACTGCGAATCAATTAATTTGTCTTTGGTTGATTACGCTCTGTGATGAAATGTAATACTGTTTGCAATCCCTAATAAGAGAAAAAGAGAGTTTGTCGTTTCCTTTATTCCGTTCATATCCATATTTCCTAGGGATAAGAGGTTCGTACCGTTAACAGCCACTACTGACAGTATGTGTCGTAACGACGAGAAAATAGTACTATCAGCACTGGTACCGTACCAGCTCAAGATACCAGTTTATATCAACCTTTTTCGCCATCACCGGAAGGTACCCACCAGTATTTAGAATACCGTTGAATACCAAAAGAATTCTTAAATTTATTAAATTTTAGGACTAAATTGAAAAAAAAAATCTCAACCCATATTACCCTATCCTCTTCCTAACCCTGACTCTCCATGTTCGTTTGCCTCTCTCAAATCTCAACTCGCAGTCTCGCCGTCTAGTTACTACCTCGCCAGTGTTCTCGTTGCCACGCATCTCCTGCACTCGCCACACAGTTTGGGAAAGTGATGATATTGGCTGAGGATTTAAGTTTTTAACCAAATGAATTAAACAAATGAAAGAACCTATGAAGAAAGACCACAAAAAAGATATTAACAGGTAAATAATAGATCAAGAAGAGAGAGCAATATAATGGGACTTATTGGAATTCACAAATCTAATTAATTGTAGGATTTATTGAAATTTACAAAGAAAGAAAGTAATTAATGAGATTTATTGGAATACAAAACATCCATATCAAAAGCTTTCACTGAGATTAAGGCAGAAATTTGGAACATGTCTAACATTCTTCAAGTGCAACTTACATTCGATGTTGGTTTCTAACCAAACATCTCTCATACCAATTACCTTGCATACTCTGTAGACTCCTGCCCTTACTCCAGCAAATCCATCCGCAATATAGGATGAGAAAAACTCTTCATCTTGCACTACATAAGATGTGGCACTAGAGTCCACTATCCAACTAAAGTCCTGACATGCGAGATTACCATATTTTCTGGCAATAACATCACCGTCGAATATACTACAGCAGCATCTTTTTCTTCTTTATTATCTTCACTTTTTTTCCTTTGATTTCTCATGCTTAACCTGGATTGCTTTTTCATATTACTCATTTTCTGGCAATGATAACACTTGATGTCTTTTCAGGACTTTGAATTCCCTCTGAACTTGCTGCATCTTTCACCTTTTTAGGATTTTCTAGTTTTGCTTCTTCCCCTTGCTTAAGTAACCAAGGCCTCTGAATATGAGGAGGAACCCAATGATTTTCTTCTCATCATTTTCATTCAGGATGCTCCTCTTGGCAAGCTCTAGGGAAAGAAATACACAATAAAGTTCTGAATGTTTCCTATGACTCCGACAATGAACCAGAAGGAGCAACTCCTGAAAATCATCTTCTAACTTTAGCGAGTTGATTTATAACTCCCTGAAAATTATTCATGTGATCTACCACTGGAGACTCATCTTGATATTTCAAGGATAACAATTGCTTAATTAAGTACATTTTTCTATTACCGGTTTTCCTAGCATATAATTGTTCAAGCCAGTTCCACAAGGTTCCAGATCAATGAGTTTATTTAGTTATATGGTTCCAAAAATTGTCATCAACCCATTGCCTAATGTAGCTGCACACCTGCCTATACAATAGGTTCCGCTCATCATCTATAATATTTATAGGCTTTTCTGTAATAAACACATGTTCATGAGATATCTTTATATAAAGCAAATCTTCCATCTTCCCTTTAAATGGCATAATTGGAGCCATTTAAGTTAATCTTTACCTGTGTTGGTTTCCACTTTTTAACTTCAACATCGATACCACAACCTTGCTCTAATACACTTATTGGGGAGAGAGATCAAACACACACAAATGGAAGCAACAACATAGTTCTTTTTCTCCCTTATAAAATTAATGCTCAATCTTATTGTAGTAGCAATGTCTCAGAAATGCAGACGATGAGAGGAACGTCTCGGCCTTCATGCAAGCCATGCAACAACGTAAAGACAGTTAAGAAGAAATTTAGAAAAGTTAGTTAAGTTAGTTAGATGGAAGTTAGTCCATGAGTAGTGTTATAAATGTACAAGATTTACATGCAAATTGTATGCTTACAATCTAATAGAAGAAATCTTAGAAAATCACTGAGTCCTTAAAAAATACTCTGTTTGTCGTTGTTTCCATTCTCGTTCTTTCTCTCTCTAGATTTCTTGTTGTTCTTTCATTCTTTCTTCAATAATTCCGTTTGCACTCCTTAGATAGTCGTATGATAGACAGATAGTAACGTCAAATTGGTATCAAAGCTTTTATTTCTTGAGGGACCTGTGAGAGTGTGATTGAGTAAGGAGCTTTCTTGAAGATCCGAAGACCGGTGATTAATCTTGGAGTGCTATAATTTAGAGAAGTTCATCAGAAATGGCTGAGAACTTACCTCAAGGCCTGCAGCCTCCAGTGTTTAATAGTGAAGGTTACGTAGTCTGGGCAATTAAAATGGAAGTGTATATGCAGGGACAAGATCTATGGGAACCTGTTGAACACGATTATGTAGTTGAAGTGCCTACAGAGGATGCAACCATACCTCAGCTGAGATGGTTGAGGGAGAGGATCACCAAGAAAGCTCTAGCCCGATCTTGTTTGTATCAGGCATTAGCTCCCTCCATTTTTACAAGAATCATGAAGATGGATTCGCCAAAGAAAATCTGGGACTTCTTCAAAGAAGAGTACCAGGGAGATGAAAGACTTAAGCATATGAAAGTGCTTAACTTCATGAGGGAATTTGACAGACTCCAGATGAAAGATGGTGAATCTGTCAAGATTTATACAGAGAAGTTGTGCCAGTTAGTAGATCAAATTAGACTTCTTGACGTCGAATTTAAAGATGAAAGAATAGTCCAGAAGTTGCTAATCTCTGTTCCAGAGAAGTATGAAGCAACAATTGCTTCTCTGGAAAATACAAAGGATATGTCATGTATCAAGTTGGCTGAAGTTGTAAGTGCTCTGCAAGCACAAGAGCAGAGCAGAGGCATTTGATGAGAAAGGGTGACTCTTCTGAGGGTGCCTATAAGGCGTCGAAAAAAAACACAGATCAAGAAAAGACCAAGAAGAAATGGTCGAAGGGTGGTTCTAAGGGGCAAAAGACTCAGAACCATCAAAAAGGACCATCCAAGACGCAATCTGGAGACAAGAACGCCAAGTACAATTCGTGCCCCCATTTTGGTAAGTCGAATCATTTAGCTTATAGATGCTAGAAGAGACCAGATGTTGTGTGTAGGAAATGCAACCAAAAAGGACATATAGAGGCGATCTGTAAGAACCAAGCTGGTCACTCCACTGCTGAAGCTCAAGTTGTCGAAGAAGAGGAGCAGCTCTTTGTAGTTACCTGTAATTTGGTGGAGTTGCCTTCAACTGAATGGATCATAGACAGTGGTTGTACAAGCCACATGTCTTCTAATCTTGACATGTTTTCGCGGCTGGATCGATCATTTCATGCAAATGTTAAGCTTGGAGATGGGCAGTGCATTTCAGTGGAAGGCAAGGGTGTGGTTGAGATTTACACCGAGGAGGGTCTTAGCACAATTTCAGATGTCCTATTCGTGCTTAAGATCCACCATAACCTCCTTAGTGTAGCTCAATTAATAGAAAAGGGATTCAAGGTGTTCTTTGAAAATGACGAGTGTAGGATTATTGATCTGACTGGAAAGGAGATTCTCAAAGTTAAAGTTAAAAATAAATGCTTTTCTTTGAGAATGGAGGATGTCTAGCAGATAGCCATGATCGGTAATGTTCAGGAAACTGATCTTTGGCATAAGAGGTTGGGGCATTTTCACATGAAAGGTCTTGAAGAAATGGTGAAGAAGAAGTTGGTTGATGACCTTCCTATGAAGCTCGGAGATGGATCTTAGTGTACAACTTGCCTCAAAGGAAAGCAAGCTCGACTTCGATTTCACAGATCTTCATGGAGAGCTACTGAAGCTCTACAGCTGATTCATATGGACGTGTGTGGACCAATGGTCGAAGAATCACTAAGTGGGAGCAGGTATTTTCTATTATTGATTGATGATTACTCCATATATTCTTGGCTTTATTGTCTTAAAAGCAAGGAAGAAGTAGCAGACATTTTCAAAGACTTCAGAACCTCGTAGAAAATCAGTGTAGCAAGATAATCAAATCAATAAGGACCGATAATGGAGGTGAGTTCACCTAAGATAAATTCGAGATGTTGTGCAAGGAAGCTGGGATCAAGCATCAGTTGACTACACCCTACACCCCACAACAAAATGGGGTGGCAGAGAGAAGAAATCGTACAGTGATGGAGATGGTGAGGTGCATGATGGAGGAGAAAGGACTTCCCAAGAGGTTCTGGGCTGAAGCCGTACGAACAGCCTGTTTTCTCCTGAGCAGATTATATACCAGAGCACTGGAAGGGAAGACGCCCTATGAGATGTGGTGTGGGAAGAATCCCAAGCTCAAGAATCTGAAGATCTTCGAAAGCTTATGTTATTCTCACGTACCGCAAGCCAAAAGAGGAAAGTTAGACAATAAAGCTGAACCAACTATCTTCGTGGGTTACAGATGTCACAAAAGGTTACCGACTTTACT
>JANIJF010000209.1:6535100-6545632 GCA_024520955.1 Erythroxylum bequaertii | reverse complement strand
AAATTAACTATTTAAGAAAGAACCAATGCAACTGTAAACAACAACGAAATGATATAGAAGCTGGCGAAACTATATTCTCAAAACTTATCAAAAGCATATACATTCTTGAAAGTTATATCTTTGTAAAAAATTGTCTTGTGCATTAGAAAGTGAAATTCTATTAAAAGAGATTACTGAAGCTAGTATCAAACAAACCTCATTTTTATCTGAGAGTTTGTAGAAACTAGTGAAATACTATTAGTGTAGAAGGTTGAAGAATTTTGAAAACATTAACTCGCAAGCTTGGAGATGCTCGATAAATTACTACTTGATTTTATAGTGAAACACTCAAATTGAATACTTGAAGACTGGACGTAGACTTGGGTTGTAAGCTGAACCAGTATAAATCGATCGTGTCCTTTTTCTCCCTCTCTCTTTATTTTTTATATTTCCGCATTATATTGTGTGTGTGTTTATTTCAGCAAGAGGCTCCTTCACTTTTATAATAGGTTCTTTCTGCTTTTGACTTGCTGACGGTTTCTTTCTTTTTAACAGGCGCTTTTTTTTTATTTCAACATGACTCATATTTTAACAGGCTCCTATTATTTAACAAGCTCCTATTGTCTGACAAACTCCTATTGATTTAATTTTTAACAGGTCTCTTTATACGAATTAAAAGTAACTTGCGATTTTTTTTTGTCACGCACAATTCACCCTCTCTTGCGTGCATTTGCTTTATCACCGTAGTCTTTCAGTATTATCACCTTAACATCACGTACGCAACAACAAACAAATCGCCAACAACTGTAAACATTTATTCACCGAAACGATGCAAATATTGGGGCTACAACAACCACAGCAGTTGGTGAAATTTTTCTCACACAACCACCACTGTCAACAACCACAAAACTCCTACACAACTCACTATTGTCATTCAAGAGATAGAGAATACGCAGCTGCAATGATTCCACACAATCACGCAAATACAAAAAAAAACTAGTTGCTAAATTGCCCTTAATAGATGATCAAAATAGAGGAATGTTCAGCTGCCAAATCACCTAAGAACAAAACACGCAACAACATAGAAATAGTACATAAATCAGAAAATAAATCAACTACAAAACTCCTAAAGAATACTCTCAATTGTACCTCCATTTACATTTTACAAAGAGACTATTCTATGACTTGAACATGTTATATTTTGGTTAAAAAAGAGTACATTTATCAATTACTTCAAGACTTGCCTTCTAAAATTATATTATATAATTATCCTAAAAACATTTCAGGACTAATAAATTTATAATTAGATATCAAAAATTTTATTTGATTTATTATATAATTTATGAGTAATTATATATATTTAATGATTTATTTAATGCGTTAATATAATTGTAAATTTATTAATATATATTAAACAAGTAATTGATTTTAGTATTTTGTCAAACTTAAATTTGAGATCTAATTACTCAAAATTCGAAAGATCCTTTAATTGTAAGTTTAGTTATCACTTTAAGGGAAAAAAGAAAGGAATCAAAAGAGTTTTGGAACGAAAACTTCTTTAGAATTAAGAGAATTAAACCTAATCTCACTTGTGCTGTTTTATTTTTGTTTTTGCTTTTGTACGTCACATCGAAAAAGATAATAGTACACATTCCATAACCCAAAATCCTAGGCATAAAATTGGTGGGGTTTTTGCCTACTTTTCTTCGTCCAAAATGATTGCTTAGAAGAAACTTCCTTGAAAGTGAACCAATATTTTAAAAATTAATCTGAAAATTAAAATAATCAAAAAATAAATTTGCACTTTAAAAAGTTTGATTATATTATACCATTATAAAAATAAATAAAATTTAAAAATTTAAAATATGATTAAAAGAGATTATCTTTATTTATAAAAAAATTTAAAGTTTAATTGAAAAATTGTTAAATAAAAACTATAAAAAATTTATTAATTTACAAAAATTAGCCCACTAGTTTTTAACAATAAAAGGTATTAAAATAAATTGAACCGAAGAGTTAAAAATCTAACCGAAAAATTTAACGATTTAAGATTTTTACGAATAAACCGACCGAACTGGTTAAATTTCTTAATTATTGTATTAACTTTTATGTATGAAAATTATCATGTAATCAAATCAAGAATGACAATGGAATTAATAAACATGCGAATATTGTGCAAATTTATAATAAAGCGAAAAAAATCATTTCGAAATTCTGAAATTAGGGTCAAATGTTCAAGTTCATAGGGCTAATTTGAGTGCTTAGATTATTAAATTTTAATCAGTTAAACACAATTAGTTTTAGCATTGCATCTTCTTGGTACAATATGTAAATTATTGCAAATTTGAAATGTAAAACATGGTTTTAATCCCCTCAACGCTTCATCAAATGTATAATTTTCAAAATAAAAATAAAAATAGAGAAAAAGTTGTATAATTTCTTTTCATAATACAAGATATCACCACCTAGTCAAGATCAATTTTGTTTTACTTAAATTAGCATTCACAAACACAGACATATAGTCACAACTCAAACCCGCACAAAACCTATATCCACGTGTGTTGACACATGATCTGAATACAGTGTTTAAGGTTTGAAAATTAAGGCAGTATAATCATGCTCAATTCCCGGAATTGACGTAATATAAGTGAATCAAAAGGTAAAATTTCCAATTTCAAATTAACAAGATTAGTGCATGTTTGACTTTTGCAAAGTGGGTTTTCATGGACCCCAGAAACCCACACATTCATCCCCCTCTTCCTTCTCCGTTTCTCACTCAAGTACTACAATCCCTTTTCTCTGTTTCTTTGTCAGTGCTAAATTAGTGGTCATTAAATAAAATTATGTACTGTTGTATTTCTCTAAACTCCGTCTATAGCGTGGGCGACGGCTCAAAAAAGAAAGATTCTTGATCTTTTCTTTCGTTTTTTACGAAATATGATCGGGGGAAATTCGTCACTTAACTGCACAAAATTAAGATTATATTTAGTATTAAAGTTCGTTTGTCTCGATAATTTGAAGCGGTGCTCGATTTTATCTTTTTGCTTAATATACCTATTAGATGTCTAACTCTGCTCTGGGTTAAGGGGATATATTCTCACATCGGACAAATATGAGAGTATTCAACAATTTATAATAATGTTCAAACTTTTCCTCTTAAGTTAAATTTTAGAGGTGAGTTAAGCCTTTTAACATATCTTCTAGAGTGTCCTAAATTCAGGTAAATATAGCTAGATCATATTGAAATTTTCAGGAGAAGTAAGATTCATAAGGGGTTCTAAATAGGACAATAACAAGTAGTTAAACGAAGGCTGTTTCGAAAGAATTTTTTCTTTTAGAGGAATATTTCAACAAGAGTGGAAAGATAAATAAGATTCCCAATTTTAAAATTAGCAAAACCATTTATAGAAACAAGCTTTCATGTAAATTAACATTATCTATGTGAATGAGCTTGTCAATCACTTGTTTTTATCTTTCTGTCGAGTTAGCTAGGCAATGTGAAAGATTGTTTCTTTTGTCTGAAGTATATACAGAAGCAAAGAATATAAAAAAATAGGTGCCATTCTCTTTACGTTCTCCTTATATCAAACTTTACATGTGTATATGGAAAGTCAAGCAATTAAAGTTCTCAAGCATCAGCCCACACTTTCTGAATCAAACTTATAGTATTCCAGGAGATGCAACTCGACTAAAAGCAACATAAATAAAAGAAAGAAATTAGCTAATTCATGTGGCACACTGCAGTATTTGCCACATTTACAGTCTTATGTATCTAAAAACATATAAGACGTTGCCGTCAATTGCAAGTAGTACAAAAGATAAGATATTTATATTTACATTGGTCAATGGCTGCTTGTATAGGTATAGGACAAAAGTCAGTGCCTAACTTTCTTCTTTATGTCCGTCTCAAAGGAGGAAAAAACGGATGTTACTTTCACCCTCTTTGTTCTCATTGGAGAAAAGATGGAGGCGCAGAAGAAGGATGATAATGATGATGATGAGCAGGATTAGCTGGAAGCACCTGAGAAGAGATACCCTCCATTAAAAACCCATCTGAGACAGCTAGCTCCATGCTTGTTGATGTCGGCCTGGGAATATTTCTATGTTTTTGAAGAAAGAAATCGTGACCATAGCTATTGATGTTGTTGTTGTCGTCGTCGGTGTTGTTGGTGTTTCCTAATGAAATCATGTAAGATTGTGGTTGGCTTTGATTCTGGTACTGTTGTTGTTGCTGTTGATATTGCAGGTGATACCCTGCAACTGCTGCTGGAACCATGGCAGGGCTTGGATTAGCATTATTACCTTGACGTAAACCGAGACCGAAACTAAAACTCTGGCCATTTAGCTGCGACCCAGATGCATATGGTGCACTAGGACCACCTGTGAACTGCTGCACCATGGCTCTGAAGTTTGTTGTGTCCGTGTTGAGCAATGTTGTTGGGGTTCTCCTAGACGCTCTTGACCGTCTCCGAACAGGCTTCGAGACGCGTCCTTCTGGACTCAGGTGACCACTACCACCAGAGCCGGAGTTGGCCAACAGAACTGGAGTGGACGTCGTGGTGATGGTGCTGGTGACGACGGTGGAATCAGAGACACGGTCGTTGACGAACATGGTCCTGCTGGGAGGCACTTGGTTGGAAAGGATGCTTTGTTGGTGGTGGTGGTAGAATTGACCCCAACGATCATTAGGACTAGACATGGTTTCGTTCATGGCTTAACCAAAAACACTCACTAACATAAACTGAAACACAGAGAGTTGAGTTTGGTTCAGTTGGGAAGGTAGAGAAAATGGAGCATAGGGTAATATGCTATTTATGGTGGCTTCAACGTGGTCAAAAGAACAGTAGTCAGATAAGCGTCAGCCGTTGATTTGTCTAGAGGGATATATATATTTCAAGAAAAGCCGGCACGTGATATGACACGTGTGTGATAGGCATATGGATGTACTGGTGGGTGGTTTCTGGAAAGTCTGCATTGAATAGTATTAGTAATAGTAATCACAAAAGGTTGCAAGGTTCCAGGAAGCAGCTGAAGATGGGATTCATCATACAAGATGAAGTCAGGTTCAAGTTGGCCACGTCAAACTTCGGCTTTTGTGGTGTTAGGTGACAACACAGAAAAATTGCGCTGGAGTGACTTGGAGGAAAAGTCTACGTTTATCCTATAAAAATTTTACTTATTTAATTATAAAAATTTGTGAATTGTTTAATTTTTAACTCTATAGTTTGATTTATTTTAATAACACTTGTTGTTAAAAACTAATCAATTTATTAATTAATTGAATAATGTTTGTAAATTAAAATACATTCTTATAAATTAAAATTATTTAATAATTTGTTAATTAAATTTCAAAGTTTTTAAAATAATCCCTTTTAATTATACTTCAAATTTATAATTTTATTTAATTTTATAATAATTTTATAATTATTAAATCTTATTGATATAACTTTGGATTTTTAAAATTGGTTCCCTCGTCTCAAACTATTCAAACCTCAAAGAAAAGAAAAGTCTTAGGGAACCTTAGTCGAAATATTCATATACATGCGTTTAGTTTTGGGTCAAGGGAAACAACTTCGTAGCTTCTCCCAAAGTTGTTGCTTTTATTTAACAAGTCATGGTGGCCCACTCACCGATGCCCGGTCCATTGATGTGATAGGATAGCACTTCACATTCAAGACGAAGATTAATTTTATTAAACAAGCTTAAGTGTATGATCATAGTGCATTATTCTGAGACTATATTGCGTTGCTTTTACGTGGCTTGTTTAATTAATACGTAAAATATTGTTATTTCACCTATAAATTTTATACATAAATGACTTAAATATGCAACTAAAACTAATCATGTTCTTATCGATTCTTAAAATCACATCAAAAAATTTAACCTGTTTAATCATAAAAATTTTCGATTGTTTAATTTTTTGGTTCAATTTTTAACTTTTTTATTTAATTTATTTTAATAACTCTTGTAGTTAAACATAAATTAGTTTATTAATTAATTCGTCATTTTTTATAAATTAATAACTTCTTATCAATTATAATTAATTAATTAATTTTTATTTAAAAATATTTTTTAATTAAACTTTAAATTATTTGATGAATAAAGACAATTATTTTTAATCATATTTTTAATTTTTAATTTTATTCAATTTTAAGTTTCTTATAAAATATTTTAATATTAATTAAATCTTTTAACATAATTTTATGTAAGATTTAGCACAGGTTTACTTAACGTTATCTATTACGTCCCAAACTTGTGATAACAGTGCATAGTCGACATTCCAAATTTGGGTCTACTTGATTAATTGTAGTTTTTTAAAATAAAATTTCTTGCATAATGAAGTAAAAGATACAAGCAAGTCAAATTAAGTGTAATCAACTTAAAAGATGCTGTGGGTCCAAGTACATATCTTAAAATTTGTGTCAGCATCTAATGTGCAGTATTGTGCAAATTCTAATTTATGATAATTGCAATGTTGACTAATGAAATCACAAGATATGGTGGTAGAACCTTGATCAACACGCTAATAATGATGGTTATATGGCGTGACTGAATCCTTATTTTTTCAATTTAAAATTAATAATTTCCGATGTTTTAAAATTTTACTAAAAATTAAATAAAATTAAAAAATTTGTAATAAAAATGCTGATTATATGGCGTGGCTCAATCCTTATTTTTTCAATTTAAAATTAATTAAATTCAATGTTTTAAAATTTTACTAAAAATTAATAAAATTAAAGAATTTGTAATAGGATTGAAAGAAATTGTCCTTGTCAATTAAAGAATTTGAAGTTTAATTGAAAGAAATATTGTTAAATGAAAATTAATTGATTGACCAATTAATTAACAAATAGATCAATTTTTAATAATAAAAGTTATTAAAATAAATCGAATAGAAAAATTAAAAACTGAACCTAAAAGTTGAACAATTCAAGGTTTTTACAGTTAAACCGGTCGAATCAGTTAAGTTTTTTTAAAATTGATTATATCATAATTAAAATTTATTTGATATAATTCTTTTTAATTAATAAATTCTTTATCAATATAATATTATTTTAACAAATTATTTCTCTTAAATTAAAATCCAATTGATTCAAATTTAATTTCCTAATTTTAAACTAAATCTATGTCAAATTACCATCTCTAACTTCATACACTTTTTTTTAATACTTCAATATTCCATTCCACTACAAAACACAATTAAGTTTTAGTTTTAAGCTAGTTAGAGCTTTCAATGAAAAACAATGGAATGAAATGATTTAGAATGGAATAGAATGTAAATAGATGTAATATTAAAAAATTGTTGTTTAGGAGGGATAGAAGGATTCATAATGTAATATAGTGAAATGTTATTTAAAAGAAGGGTTCATAATATAATATAATGAAATTTTGTTTATCATTTTACATTACATCCTAAACCTCCCAAATTAAAGGTAACTTATTTTTACTGTTTAGGATGAAACGAGATGTAATGTGAAATAATATTACATTCTATCCCATTGTAAACCCTATTTTATTCCATTATAAACCCTCATCCCAAACAATGAAATAATATTACATTCCATTAATAACCTCCCAACCAAACATAAGCTAAAGATTAGTTATTTGAAAATTTAATCCCTCTTTTTTTTTTCTCATGTCACGTAGAGCTTGAGACAAAGAGGATTTTGCTTGATATTTTTAAAGAGAAGCAGCAAAAGAGTGCAGAAGCTGGTACTATACCATCGTTCTATAGAAAGGCATGATCTGCAATTATTGACTTGGTCTCTTGCTGCTACAAAGCTGGTTGCTCGTTGGTTCTTATAATGTGATTTCTTTGTACAGAAACCTGAAGAAGGATCAATTAGTCACAGGGTCCAAAGATTGGCAAAGTATCGATTTTTAAAGGTATAATTTACCTTCCTGTAGCATCTGCTTCTTCTTACTTTATTGATTGCATTTACCTTCCTGCATAGTCTACTTGTTATTCTTACTTTATTGATTGTGTTCAACTTCTTCATGGTCTACTTGCTGTTCTCACTCTATTGATTGTGTAGAGTATTTGGCTTACTGCTTTACTGGTGACATCATTCATTTGAATTTGCAGAAACAATCAGATCTTTTGCTAAATGCTGATGATCTGGATGCAATGTGGGTTTGCTTGAGAGAGAACTGTGTGATTGATGATGCCACTAGCGCAGAAAAGGTATGTGGAGCTTGCTATTTCAAACTGTTTTTAAGTTGTGTTAAAACTCTGAATAGTATTAGTGGGTCCATCATTACTCTAAGCTTATCCTCTTGCTGCAAAATAGAAGTGGATTAGAATGAGCTATCGCTTAGTGCTAATTAGTTCTGGATTTTGATCTGTAATGTCAATAATGTACTATTAATTGCTCATTACTTGAAGATGCTTACAATCAATTCCATATTAAATATATGTTAGAGACAGTGGGTGTATTGGTCTGCTAATTTTTGATGGAAAGGTGCAACAAAGATTCAGAATAGTCTATCTTGTGCTTGCATAATTTTTCTTTTAAGTACTTTAGTTAAGCTCTGCTTATGTTCCTTGATAATTTACTGTTGTGGCATTACAACTTGCTGAACCATTTGTTTTAGTCTTTGGTGATGTTAACTACTGCTTTATTAATTTCTTGTAGATGAATTATGAGGATTTTTGTCACATAGCCTCTGTGTGTACAGAGCAAATAGGGCCCAAATGTCGACGCTTTTTTAGCCCATCTAATTTTATGAAGTTTGAGAAAGATGAATCTGGGAGAATTGCGATTTTGCCCTTTTACCTTTATGTGATGCGAACTGTAAGTACATATTTCATTCTTGTTCTAAAGATCCTTTCTAGCAGACATAAGATTGATATGTAGAGGCCCGGATATAAGGATCGAGTTGGACTTAACCTTCACAAATTGTTGCCCACTGTCTATTTTGTTCAGGTATCACTGACGCAGGCAAGAATAGATATGAGTGAGCTTGATGAAGATTCTGATGGTTTTCTTCAACCACATGTATGGATCTGATGCATAGTCAAAATTGAAAATATTTGCTGAAAATCTATATCATATCTTTTGCTAGCTAAACTTTAGCATCTCATTTGTTAACCTGCTATTATATATAATTTGAAAGGAAATGGAGGCCTATATACGAGGGCTGATCCCTAATTTAGCACAACTACGGGATATGCCTTCTGCATTTGTTCAAATGTATTGCCGCATTGCTGCACATAAATTCTTCTTCTTTTGTGATCCTCATAGGCGAGGTTTGCTCAGCTTCCTTTTTAGTAGTAATGTCGTAATATCTTTTAGTACTATTTTAATCATCAAGTTTTATGATTTGGTTTTGCCCTTTTCTCAAAGTGTGATATATTGGATGTTTAACTGCGTTTGGTTGAGTTCCTCTGTCTTGTTATATTCTTGATAAAAGATCATCAAATCCTGAGATCTTCTTTAAATGTTCTCTTATGTGATATAAAGCAATGCTGGTCTTTAGGTTTTAGATTTCGAAAGTGTATAATTTTTTCGATACTCCAATAGAGAACTGATGCAACCAACAAGCATTGTTAGTAACAATAGATGGCCATATTATTGGCTCATGGTAAGGAAGATCAGTAATAAACATAAGATCGAAATTTTTTTAAATATGTGCTTGTTTCTTAGAGTTGTTGCAGGTATTGATAGTTTGAGAAGGAATCTGCACATAGATCAGCCTGCAGTTAAGATTGATGCGTGAGGATAGAGATATTCTTGCAAAATTAATAGAACTTATCTTGTCTTTTTTATTTGTGCTTCTATCTTAAATGAGTGTTGCAGAGTTGGCACATAACTTTTGCAAAAAAACCAGTGATATCCTTAGGAAACCAGTCTGCAGTAGTCTGTGGTTATCTGCATTACCTGTCTACTCTTTGTCAAATTTTCTCTTTTAAAGATAAATAATGTTATGAAAATGGCTTGATTATCCTTTCAAGTTCTTTTTGTTGCTCAGGGTATTTCGATTGTTGGTTATGCTTGCAGGGAAAGCTTGTATAAAGAAGGTGCTGCTCAGTAACTGTCTTCAGGAACTAATGGAATTACACCAGGTACATGCAATTTGGTACTTTATGTGAACATATGAATATAAAAGTTATTGATGAAAGTCAGATTTTATACCTGAGGTGTATTTGGTTTATCAGTTGTATTTTCTATTTTTTTGGGCTGATCATGAGGTTGAACTTAGTAATGTTTCAATGACAGTTACCCATCTGGCTGATTTGTTTGATCTAACCTTTGTTGATACTAGGAAAGTGAGGAAGAAGTCACAGATACTGAACAAGCTGAAAATTGGTTTTCTTTGACATCTGCACAGCGTATATGTGGTGGGTTTTTCGCTACCAACTTCCTTTTCTTTCTTTTTACCTTCTTCTAAGTTGTTGCTGCAGAAATTTGTCTCATAAAACCCCACCTCAGGCTTTATGTGTAGTACTCTTGTACTAGATTTTGTTGATGTACATATAGTAAAGGTTGAAAGACAATGTAGACTTTTCTATTGAGAAATGAGATGAGGAAAAGTTGGTTTTGATAATATTG
>JANIJF010000209.1:6517652-6531239 GCA_024520955.1 Erythroxylum bequaertii | reverse complement strand
ATACATCTTGAACTTGGCTTGCAAGTAGGTTCCTCTGTACAAGGTCTCTTTCCTCTCGTGTGCAGGAAATTTCCTCCACCAACTTGCATAACTTGACCGTGACTTGTGAGCGATGAATTTAGTGCAACGGGGCCTGGAATTTCAGTCTAGGTCCCCACCTCTCCACATTTTCCAGCTATCTCATCGAAATTTCAACCACATATAACTTGACAGTCCTTTTGAATGTGGGATGTCAGCATGAGGCCCACAACTTTGCTTTTGAAAGGACAGAAGACGCGTAAAGAAAGAAAAAGAGCGAAAAGGAGTCTCAGCAGAGCAGGTTTCTTTAAACCAGCTCGCGTTCAGTTTAGCCGGTTTTGCAAAGAATTATCAAAAGTTTTACTCTTTTTTTTTCTTTGGGTAACAAAAGGGAGCATAACTTACACTGCTAGAAAACTACCTAACATAGGAGACTCCAATTAAGTCATGATCAAGCCATCTACCAACACTAGGGGGGACTTGCCCCAAAACATAAAAGCCAAGAGGAAAATCAAAAGCAAGATAAGAAAGGGAGTCAGCTGCAAAATTCCCTTCTCTATAAATGTGAGTAAGGTTCACATTATGGAATCTCTGCAGCAAGACTAGAATTCTGGCAACAAGATGCAAAGAACTTGAATTTGCTTGAACGTCACCGGTCAACATCTTGACAGCAATCTCATTATCACATTCAACAAGCACATCCAAATAGTCAAGATTATGAGTTAGTTGAATACCAAAATAGAGTGCCCACAACTCAGCACGAAGTATTGAGCAACGACCCGTCTTGAAAACAAACCTATGTTTCCAATGACCAGTATGATCCCGAATCAAACCTCCACCTGCAGCGATCCCTGTAGAGGCAGCCAGTGAAGCATCAGTGCTGAGCTTCATAAAAGGGGAATGCGGACATTTCCAAAAAATTAATCTTGAATTCGACGGACTAGTAGTCTCCGAAGGCAGCTTGTTGAAGGTATCCTGAATCAATTTAGCTTCAGAAATAGTATTCTGCAATGTATTAAAGATGGAAGAAACACCAGAATTAAACACCCTGTCATTCCTTCGTTTCCAAAGGTTCCAACAGCCTAAGCCGAAGATAATAGGCCAACTAAGTTGCTAATGAGAGAGATGAGCGCTTTTCATGTTCATTACCAACCAATCTTCCAGATTAACAGTCCAGAAGGAGCTCAAATTATTGAAATCAGTAAAGAGATGCCAGAATTGAACAGCAACATGACAATCTCTAAGAATGTGCAGAAGGGTTTCAGGCTCAGCGTTGCAAATATCACAATTCCCAGATTCAGTTAAATGTCGTCGTTTTCTTTCCTCGTTGGTTAATACTCCATTGTTTAGGGCTAGCCAAAAAAACATTCTGATTTTTTGAGGGCCTTGCCACTTCCAAATCAGGTTCCAAGGAAAGTTATAAGAAGGAAAATAATTTTCAGAGAGAAAATCATAGGCAGATCTCAAAGTAAAGTCTCTTGAAGAAGACAGACCACGAAAGATAAAGTCCTTACCACAAGCATCGGAAGGTACAAGAGTAGCAGCAATAAAGGAGCAGATTGAAGTGGGGAGCAATTGAGAGAGAGACTCCCAGTTTCACTGGCCATCATCAGTAACAAAAAAAGAGACCGACTTATCAATCATATTATCCGGAATAGGTCCACTAGCTGCATGTAACAAAGGTTCTGACACACTTGGCAGCCATCTGTGTTTCCAAAATTTGACCATGTTCCCATCACCTAAGGCCCAAAAGGTGTTAGAAATCACAGTATCCCAATTCGCAGTCACCAAACGCCATAGGGGAGTACAAGAAGCAGGAGCAACAATATTATTTGAGACATCCATGCTGAATTTGTATTTGGAACGAAGCACCTTAGTCCATAGACTATCAGAATCTGTCAACATATGCCAACCAACTTTCATAGCATAGGCTTGGTTAACTAAACGAAAATTCCTCAACCCCAAACCTCCAGATACTTTGGAATGCTGCACTTTATCGCAAGCAACTAGAGACAGACTCCATTTGTCCTCTCCCTTGGACCATATGAAACCCCTGTTGATTTTTTCCATCTGATCAAAAATAGTAACAGGGATCTTAGAAGTTTGCATGGCAAATGATTGCATTGAAACCAAAGATGAATTCGCCAAGGTAACACGACCTGCAAGAGAAAGACGACTAGAATTCCAGCTCAAATTTTTTGCCTTCATTTTATCAAGGATATACCTATAGCTCTTCTTAGTGACCCAAGAATGGAGGAGAGGGACTCCTAGGTATTTACCCAAGTCGTTAGTTTCCTGAAACTCCAGAGTAGCCCTTAATGATCTTCTTGTAGATGCAGGAACATTTTCTGGAAAAAAACTCGAGTTTTTTTAGAGTTGACGCGTTGACCTGAACAAAATATCAACTTGAGTGTTATCAGCTTTGGCAAAAAGGATAACATCATTCGCAAAGAAAAGCTGAGTAAGCACAGGACCATCTCGACTAAGCTTGATAGGTTTCCAATTCCCTTCATCAACAGATTTACAAATGCCATGAGCTACTCTTTCCAAGTATAACATAAAGAGGTAAGGAGAGAGGGGACACCCTTGGCGTAGTCCCCGAGTTGGCAAGATGTGGTCTGTGATTCTACCATTCCATAACAGTTGCATAGAGCTACCAGAAACACACTTCATAATAATATTGATAAGGGCCTGAGGTATTCCTACCTCATGAAGGGTATCAAATAAAAACTCCCATCGAAGTCTGTCATACGCCTTTTCAAGATCAACTTTAATTGCCATGCAACCCCCTTTCGAACCCATGGTTCTCATAGAGTGAATGACTTCTTGAGCAACCACAATATTATCAGTAATGTGTCTTCCAGGAACGAAGCTAGTTTGAGCTGGCCCAATGACCTGAGGTATGATCATCTTGATTTTATGAGCAATGGTTTTCGTGATTAGTTTATAAATGACTGTGCAGAGAGCAATTGGCCTGAACTGATCAATTTGCTTGGGAACCTCCACTTTAGGTATTAGGCATAACAAGGTCTTATTAATAGTAGAATCAATATCCCCTCCGGCAAAATTGTTTTTGATTTCATTGCACACATCCTTGACTACAACATGCCATTGGGACTGATAAAAACCCGCTTGATACCCATCAATACCTGGCGCTTTCCAAGGCTTCATATCGAAGAGGGCTCTTCTAATATCCTCATCACCAATAGGTTGGTTAAGAAAATCCACTGTATTATGGCCACAAACAGGGAAGGTTCCTCTGATAGGATAAGATGGTTGGATTGCTGTATCATCTCTGTACAACCTACTAAAGAACTACAAAGCAATGTTCTTAAGCGTCTCTTGGTCACTCACCCAGTTGCCCTCCTTATCTTTAAGAAGTTCAATCCGATTTTGCTTCCTTCTTTTAACAGTTTTCAAGTGAAAGAATGTAGTGTTGCGATCTCCCCATTTAATCAAATCACTACGTGACTTCTGCATCCAAAGGAGCTCCTCCCTATGAAGAATGACGTCCAAGTCAGCTTTAAGCTGAATATAAGTATTCGTCAGAACAGTCGATGGGCGTGTATCCAGCTTACGCTCCACATAAGCAATCCGATTTAACAACTGGTGTTTAAGTCGGAAAATATTCTGAAACACTTCAGAATTTCAGACCTTCAAATTATCGGTTAATTTTGAGAGAGAAGATGACAATTGAGAATGGGACTCCCAATTATTTTTCACAAAGTCACTAAAACCATCATGAGTTAACCAAGCCGCAACAAACCGGAAAGGCCTGTTTGCCAAAGAAGGAGAAAAACTGCAACTCTGCAAAAGTAAAGGACAATGATCAGAGTGGAGACAGGGGAGGTGGGTCATAGTCGCTTCCGGAAAGGCCAACCTCTAGGGAGCATTACAAAGCCCTCTATCCAGTCTCTCCCAAATGAACCCTCTGCGCCAAGTGAAATCCGAACCTTGTAACCCAAATCAATCATATTAGCATCTTGAAACCAACTATAAAACTGCCTGCATATCCCGGTGCGATGAGGAGATCCCCCTTTCTTCTCATGAGAATAAAGAATGGCGTGGAAGTCACCAATCAAAACCCAAGGAAAGGGAATAGCAGTATTGAGATGAAGAAGAGACTCCCATAACTTAGCACGGCAAGATGGATTAGGGTGGCCATAAATAGCAGAAAAAAAAAATAGAAATTTATTATTTTGAGAGACCGAGATGAGAACAAATTGTTGATTACTGAGCACCACCTCAATATCATAGAAATCATCTCAAAGAATCCAGATACCCCTAGAAAAGCCCGTTGCTTCAACCCGATGAGAAAAAGGGAGACCAACTCTACTAATACATCTATTAGCTTTAAGTCCACTGATTCTCGACTCAAGAATTATAACAACATGAAGATTATGTTTCTTGGTGAAACACTTCAGAGTTCTCACAAATTGGGGCTTAGTCGCCCCTTGACAATTCCAAGATAAAATAGTCATTCAAAAGAGAGAAAGAAGAAAGAATACCTCGTTAATCCCGCAAATAAGGATCCACATCATCATTCTCACAAGGCATAAACTCCTCAGTATCCTCACCTAAAGACAAGTTATTTTGAGCTCGAGGTCCAATATTTGCTTCCAAAATGGGAGCATCCACAATCATGGAATCATCCGGTGGTCTTCCTAGAAGTTGCTCACCCAAAGTATCGTCAGCAAGGACAACGCCGAAATCGGCAGACGTAGAACCAGCGTCCTTGGTATTACTAGGCTTCGATCCCATAACTTTAGACGACGTGGAGACTGCCGCTCCCACAATAGAATGATTTTTCTTGTTCAAAGTAGAAGGGAGATTAACAATGTCTTTGTCCAAGGCATGCCTATTTTTGAAATCAAAGAAGTCTCCTAAAGTGGGCTTAGTGAGTCTTTAGTGGAAGGGCCAACATTTTCTTTGTGAGAGGAGTAGGATGAGTCCCTATTACTGCCATACTTACGGCCCATACTTCTTCCTTTGTTCGATGTACCCCTTGGCCCACGTGGGAGAATGGGAGTCTCTTCTCATGAAGAAGCATGCACCGGATCAATGTTTCTAGGAAGATCCTTAATAGATTCCTCATTACCTCCTAGAGATTCGACAGCCTTTTCAGCTAAAACTGAATATCTGGAACCTTGCTTCTCATCGTGGTCCTTAAGACCATGATTGTCGCCCTGAAAGCTTGGTTTCCGCTTTCGCTTCTCAACCACCATCCACGGACCGAAATCATCTTTCCTGGTTGTCAAGTTCGACACTTGAGAAGTACTCTCAGTTTCTGGCAATTCCCTAAAGGAGCAATGAGTATCGAAATGACCATATTGACCACAAGAGAAACAAACTTTAGGAAGGTTTTCATATTCAACTAATTGAACTTCACCATCAATCTCAAATTTCTATACAAGAGGTTCCATAAGATCAACTGAAACTGCCACCCTTGCAAACCTGGCTCTTTCAAAATCACTGGTATTAAAATCAATTTTAAGAACAAGACCTACCACTGCCGAAATGGCTTTGATCACATCCTCAGGATAATACTGCAAAGGGAGCTCTAGAAGGCGAATCCAGACTATCATTTGGCCGATATAAGGGTTCGTCACTCTGAAATTAGGAGTCCAAGGTTGGACAAGTAGATACCTACCCATAAGTACCCAAGGGCCTCGTAAAATAGCATGATTGTAATTCTTTTCGTTATTGAATTGGATCAGGAAAAAACCCCTGCCAGCATCAAGAGTTTTAGCTTCACCTAAGTTCCAAATTGCACCAAGCCGAGAACAGAGCATCTTGTAGCCAATGTCCCTCCCAAGCAGACGAACAATCACAGCATTGTCCAGATTTCTGTTAAGCTGGTTTGTGAGAGCCATGGATAGAGTAACTTTAGGAATGTGCCCATGAAGAAACTCCTTTAATTGTTTTTTGGTTTTGATCAAACTCGATCAAAAAAGACTCATATTCAATAAACGGGATCATACTATTTTGATAGTCTAAGTTAACAAGTCAATCGTCAATTTAATCAAGTTCAAGCACAAAAAGTTTTTTCTCTGTATGTTTTGATCGAGATCAACTTGAAAGACTCTTAATTTGATAAACAGGATCATACTATTCTAAATAGTCCTAACCAAGTTTGAAGTTTACGGCTAAAACATTAGTTTGATTAAGTTCAGGGTACAAAGGAATTTTCACTATATATATTTTTGAGTACTAGAAAAATTCATACCCAACTTGTTAAACATGATCATACTATTCTAATTAGTCTCAACCCAATTCGAAATCAAATATCAATTTAATCGGGTTCAAGCACAAAGAATTTTTCTCTCTTTTTGTTTTTATGTTTTGATCGAGCTTGACTAGAAAAACACACACTTAACTTGATAAACGAGATAAACTATTTAAAAAAGTCTCATCTTAATTTAAAAATAAAATTAGTAAATCAAATATTAATTTAACCAACTTCAAACAAAAAGAAATATTCTCACTATTAATTTTGGATTTTTGATTGACCATACTGTTAAGTGACCATTTCAACATAATAGCTTAAGTTGTTGTGTGAGGCCAATTTAATTGGTTTTATATATTTACTAACACACCCCCTCAAGTGAAAGCTCTTTGGGCTTGAAACTTGCACAGGCCCACTCTATCTTGTGTTGAATAATAGGTGGGTGGTAGGATTTGAACTCACGACCACTTGGTCATAAAAGCTTTGATACCATGTTAAGTGACCATTTCACCATAATAGCTCAAGCTGTTGTATGAGGCCAATTGGTTTTATATATTCACTAACACTGCAGTGGAGGAGAAGATTAAAAGCTCTCCTTATACGACTATGTATGCAACTGCCAAGGTAAGGGGAAGGCTAAACGCCAACAGCCTAAGGGTAAGGGTAAGACATCCAATCCCTCTCCGAGGATTCAAATTGGACAGTTCAGCATTGCTAAGGGGCCACATGACTTAAAGCGTATAAAGTGCTTCTTTTGCAAGAAGAAGGGGTATAGGAAGTCTAATTGCGAGAAGTACAAGCAATGGAAGGTCCATTTTCTAGGTATTTAGAATCAGTTAGAATAGCGGCTCAGTTCACTATGTCAGGTAGTCCTGAGCAAAATGGTGTGGCCGAAAAGTACAATCACACCCTAAAGGACATGGTGAGGTCAATGCAGAGCAGGACTAACATACCCAAATATAGATAGCATTGTATATCTTGAATAGAGTCCCAAGTAAGTCAGTACCAAAGACTACTTTTGAACACTGCGTTGGACAATTCGTGTGGGGCTGCCCTGCTGAGGTAAGATTATATAATCCTTATGAGAGAAAATTGCAACCTCGTTCCACTTGTTGCTATTTGGTAGGTTATCCCGACTAATCAAAGGACTACAGATTTTACTGTAGAGAAGGAGGGGCAAAATAGTGGAATCGCAGACTACTAAGTTTTTGGAATTCGATGTCCATAATAAGGGAGAATCTTCACATCCTTCATGAGATAACAGGATGGATACTGCGATTATTTAGTATCCGCTTCTTAAACAATCAAGTCTAATAGATGTAGGTCCAAGTTCTGTGCCTATGCAGGCATAAGAACCTATACCTGTTCAAAAAGAGGTTTCTGAGATACAAGAACATATGCAGTTACGCAGATCCACCAGAGAGAGGCAACCTGCTATCTTCCCAGATTGTATAGTCTATTAGGTGAGCAAGACTATAGGACATGTTGTGGATCCAATCACTTTTCAGAAGCTGTTTCTGGACCCCATGTAGATATGTGGTGCGAAGCAATGAAAGATGAGATGTAGTCTATGAGGTATAATAAGGTATGGGAGCTTGTTGATTTACCTCAACATTGTAGGCCTGTTAGTTGTAAGTGGCTATTTAAGAACAAAAAGGACAAACAGGGTCAAGTTGAGTGGTTTAAGGCACATTTGGTTACTAGGGGATTTACTCAAAGAGAAGGAGTTGACTTCAATGTTACCTTCTCTCCTGTATCCTCGAAGGATGCATTTAGAGTGATGATGCAATAGTAGCTTATTATGATATGGAGTTAGATTTGATGGACGTTAAGACCGCTTTCCTGAATGGTGACCTTTATGAGGAGGTCTATATGGAGCAACATGAAGGATTTTAGGATCAAGATGCAATTGACAAAGTCTGTAAGTTGACTAAATCAATATATGGTCTGAAACAAGCTTCCAGAAAATGGTACCTAAAGTTTGATGAGTTTTTGACCTCATTCGACTTTGTGGAAAACAAAATTGAAAGATGCTTAATTATACTATAAGATTAGGGGAGCAAAGTTATCTTTCTATTACTGTACGTAGATGATATGTTGCTCGCGTCAAATAATTTGACCATGTTGCATGAGGTAAAGCAACTTTTGACCAAATATTTTGACATAAAGGATTTAGGCGAAGCATCTTTTCTCCTCGATATGTAGATTCACTGAGACAGATCTCAACACTCATTGAGCCTCTCATAGAGAGCATACATTGAGCGAGTGCTACAAAGGTTTAATATGGCTGACTATAAACCTATTGTGGCACCTATCTCTTATGGTGAGAGATTATCTTTGGCACAATGTCCAAAGAATGAAGTTAAGAGAGAGGCTATGAGGAATGTCTTGTATTTAAGTACAGTTGG
This sequence comes from Erythroxylum bequaertii, assembly GCA_024520955.1. NCBI lineage: Eukaryota > Viridiplantae > Streptophyta > Magnoliopsida > Malpighiales > Erythroxylaceae > Erythroxylum > Erythroxylum bequaertii. The sequence continues at coordinate 6,522,587 of JANIJF010000209.1, read as the reverse complement.
TAGCTTGATGTATGCCCAGGTGTGCACTAGACTGGACATTACATTTATTATCGGGCTGTTAGGTCGATATCTCACTAACCCAAGTATGGACCATTGGAATGCAGTTAAGTGAGTGTTGAGATATCTAAAGGATACCAAGGATTATACATTGACATCCAAGAAATTTAACAATTTAAACCTCACAGGATATACAGACTCCGATTTTGCTATATGTCTGGATGATTGCAAATCCACATCAGGGTATATTTTTATGTTAGCAGATGATGCATTATCGTGGAAGAGTGTTAAGCAAACACTAGTAAGTTCCTCGACCATACATGCAAAGTTTGTTGCATGTTATAGAGCTACTATATAGGCGATTTGGCTCAAAAACTTAATTTCTGAGTTGTCTGTAGTGGATTCGATAGTTAGACCCATTCGCTTGTATTGTGATAATCTTGCTGCAGTGTTGGTAACAATAACAAGAATATCACAGGGTTTAAGCATTTAGAGGTCAAGTACTTAACCATAAAGGAGTTGATTCAGAAGGGTGAGTTGAAGTGGAGCACATCAGGACTGAGGAGATGTTAGCTGATCCTTTGACTAAAGGACTTCGCCCATTAGCGTTTGTTAGACATGTATCAAGTATGGGCGTGTTAAAGTCCTTAGATAGCAGTAGTTAGGGATCACTGTATTTGCTCCTTAATATTTTTTATATTTTGATGTATTATGACATTATTTTTATTTATGAATAAAGATGATCATTTTCTTTTATCCTCAGTAATACATTTTTTTATATAGTCATAATACATATGGAAGCCTTAAGATTTGTGTTGATCTTAAGCATTTTAAAGGTCATAGGGCATATATAAAGATTGGCTTTGAGTCTATGCCATTAAACACATAAAGTTAGTATAGATATCCTTAAATTTTCATATGACATAGAGGGATATAAGGTTTTAATCCCATAAAGGTTCTTTAATGTTTTTTAGCATTCAGTAGGAGAATATAAAGGTTTTCTCTAGCGCAGTTTAGCATTTGGTGAGAGAAAACAAGTTTTCTCTAATGTTGTTTAGCATCCGGTGAGAGAAAACAGGATTCCTCTGCTACAGTTTAACACATACAGTCTAGCATAAAGTTAGAGAAATCTAGACCTACAGATGAAGATGATACATTTTAGGTCATACAGGTATCATCTTAGTTTGCCACACTCCATTTCCCCATTCATGTTAGTGAGGTATTAGATATTCGTGATTATATTGGACCTGTGTCACACATGACACATGTGTTTGATATTTTTCGGTATTGAAAGTCTTGTAGGACGGAATATTGAACTTTCATTACCTTTGGATCAAATGTTTTTAATTTTTAAAATTTGCTATCAATACAGTAGCGTGACTTGACCGATTTTTAAACTTTTTAAACTTGAGTCAAAACTGTAATTAATACTTGTCCAAGGGGGAGAATGTTGGACAATTTTGTCCTTCCTCATAAATTTGGACAACTATTAATTGTATTTTCAGATTTTCAATAACTTATCAGTTAAGTTATATAATTTGATCAAGAAAAAGGTAATAAAGTGGAACAATAAATGATCTAAATCAATGGGTCGAAGTCTAGGAGAAAAATAGATCTCGATTAGTGTGGACCGAACCTATATTGAGCTTGTGATAGAGAAGGCTGATATGGAAGCTATATATAAAGGTTAAGGTCTCCTGTAATTACTTATATCATTCGTAAGCATTTGGATCCTCTGACCCGTTAAGAGCGCTTACGTCTTGAGAAAACTGTAGAAAGACGTTAACTGCGTGTCTGTGAACGTTTTCCATAAAGGTCTCGGGAGATTAGAGCTTGTTTTGGCCTCGAAAACTGTTTCGGGAGTACAGATGGAACCAAAATCAGGTATTTTACATTTCCTTCGTTTTTAACCCTTTATGAACGATCTGGGATATGTAATAAGGTCTATCTTACATGTTACAAAAAATTTATAAATAAAATTATCTTACATTAAAAAATAAATATAAAGTGATTTTTATATAAAAGTAAGACTTATAATTGGTTTCCTTCAAAAATTTCAGATAAAATATATGAGTTTATATAGATATAATCAATATTTTCTCAAATCCCCTAAAAAACCGTACATAGAAATACGATAAGTATACATGTCTGTCGAAACAGGAAAAGTAACTCCGTGAAGATGAAGCGTGGAAAGTTTTTCTTGAAAAATAGTGTATGCATTCATGGATGAATTTAGGAAAAATATGATTAAATACACCGAACTTGCTTATGATTTAACTTTTTTTATTTATCTCCTAAAATTTAAAAAATACTTTATACTTAATTATTTATTTTAAATAACTCTTTTGTGACCGAAATGTCACAAGTTCGAGTAAAAAAGATAACATTTTTGTAAAATATAAAGGGAATGTTGAGTATAATTGATGACCATCTCTCGGTCTTCGCAAAACCGGGAGCCTTGTGCATTGGAGTTTGTAGAAATATTTATTTTAAATATCTCCTTGATATTAATTGTTATTAATATTTTTAATGGTTACCAATTTGTATGCCCATTAGATAAGTGAGTCAGTATCATTTAAACAAATGGAAATAACACATTGCACAATGTTGATTTATATTAAGAGTTTAAGGTTATGTTTGGTTGGGGTTTATTAATGGAATAGAATGAAATGTAAAATTATTCCATCGATTAAGATGATAGTTTATAATGGAATGGAATGTGATGGAAGCGGAGGGTTTCATATTATATCTCATTCCATCCTAAACAGTAAAAATGAAAAACCTCCGATTTGGAGGGTTTAGGATAAAATGTAAAATGTTAAACAACTTTACACTATATTACATTATAAACCCTTCACCCAAACAACATTCACTATATTACATTATGAACTCTTCCATCTCTCTCAAACAATAATTTTCTAATATTACATCTATCTACATTTTATTATATTATAAACCATTTTATTCGATTCTATTACATTCCATTCTATTAAAAAACTTACATATAACCAAACATAGCTTAAGAGTTTTATCTAAATGCAAACTGACATCCTATAGACATACAAACTACTATAGGTATGAATTGGATCGAATTTGATGTTTCATGCTCTTTGTTAAAAATACTAAACTTTGATGTCAGGAAGTTCCTTACAAAATCAACAGTTAAATACGGGGAAATATTTAATAGTTTTTAGAATTTAAGAGGAAAATTAAAAAAACCACAAAATACATGATGTATTTAATCTAAAAAATAATTTAAGTAATTGTTTACATAAATGTGTTTGTAAAATATTGCTTCTAAATTATGTGTATTAATGTTTTTTTTCACTAAAATCTAAGTGTAGATCGGCTTATGTGTCCAAAACTTTGGCTCTATTTGACAAACAGTGGATTGCATTAGCTGTTAGCTGATAGCTGATCATATCTAGTTGATAACATCAGTTGATTTGATCAACGAATAATATCAGCTGATTATTAAAGATGCTTGATAAAATTAGTTATTTAGGATTAACTGTTTATGTGTAAAATGACCAATGAAGACATAGCTTAAAAAATTATAAGAACATGAATATTATTTCGTTGAATATTTTTATAAAAATTTAAATTGAGAGAATAGCCAACTCTGTCACAGCACCCTCGCCAACTCTGTCACAGAGAAGATCCAACTCTATCACAGCACCCTCGCCAACTCTGTCACAGAGAAGACCAAACTCTATCACAGCACCCTCACCAACTCTGTCACAGAGAAGACCTACGTGACTAAACGCCTGCGTTTTTGTGTCTGCGTCAGTAATCCACGTGTTGCTACGTCGTTTCTCCTCTCCTCAGCTACGTCGTTTTTGCGCTGCCTTCATGCTTCCAACTTGCGTTGCCGTCTGCTGCATGGTGCGTTCCTACGTGTTTGTGTCTCCCAACACAAACAATTAACATTTAATAGTGATAGCTAAATTGATGTAAGGAATTATTAGTAATAACCAAACAGTAAAGATGGTGGAAGAAGATGAATCGTGAACGGTCGCTGTGAATAAATATATTCACAGTTGTCCACTCTGCTTCGGTGCTTCCCATATCTTTGCTTACAGTAATCTGTGCACCTCTCCAGTCTGCTTCATTCCAATTCCTCAGCTCAAATACTGCACGGTTTTTCCTTATTTCGTGAGTATACTGTATCATTGCAATTAATCTGATTGCATGCCTTCATGAAAATTATGCCGTTATCTTCAATTGTTGGTAGCTATTTTTAGCTAAGTTCTCAATTGTTGGTATCTACAATAGAAATGCTATATTTTCGTATAGTATCCATTCCCTCCTCTTTTCTTTAGAATCTTCCATGGACAAGCATTGCATGTGCACTGAAATAGTACTTAGAAAATATCTACACATCAACATAATCGTTAAAGATGAAGAAGAATGAACAATCTTGAGATTGGTTTGGAACTAAATTATATTGCCTATATGTTTCATTTTAATTGCTCTATTCCTTTATTCTTCCCAAATAGTACTTGAAAATATCTTTCTACACTTGCTAGAAGGTTGCAGCATCTGTTAGTTCATATCTTTATACACTTGCTAGTTGCAGCATCTATTAGTTCATTTTTTTGTAATATGAAATAGTTGTAACTATTTAAGTACACAAATTTTTCTGCTGTTCGTTATTTTTATCCCTATGAAATTGCACTGTTAAGAAAGTTGCACTTTTAATATCTGTCCATTAGCTCTTCAATATTTCAATATCTTCTGTTAATTATTTTTATCCCTATGAAATTACACTTGGTCATAGCATACTAGGAAACTTACAGAAGAATACGTGTTCTCTTACAATTTGTTTTAAGTACTTATGTTACTTGTTACTAATATGTATTTATTTTTAAAAGTGCAAGATGGTTAAAATTGGTAATTATATGCAAAACCGCAAGATGGTTAACAATGGTAGATCTT
>JANIJF010000209.1:6506785-6517552 GCA_024520955.1 Erythroxylum bequaertii | reverse complement strand
TTTAAGGTTTCTTGAGGACTACTCTCAGATTTAGATATTGATTCCTTTGATTTTGGTTTTCGAAAAGCATGCTATATGATGTTGATTTTTTCCTTCCAAGCATTTTATATTTATGGAAGTGTCATTTTTATAATTGCACTTCGAAGAAAATCGAAGTCCCATTTGAGAACTTGAATGAAACGTATTATCAAAGACTAGTTTTTTTGAGACCCTAAAGCTGAATTGTAAATTGTATGATGTTCGGACCATTGAGTTACGGAAAGATGCTGGAAATTTGATATTGCATTTTATTCAAGGTCTTAAATGGCACTTCTCCCGGATTCGCATGTTGGTTTCCAATAAGCTTTTTAAAATGTCTTGATTTTGTCCCAAAATGCATATCATGTTTGACGACGTGTCATTTTAGCTATTGCATGATTTACAAAGTCCCTTTAACTAAATCATTGTCCATCTTGGGATATTGAAGGAAATGCAACATCAAGGCCTTGTTGGCTTGAGACCCTTCGGTTCAGTTCTAAACAGTAACGTTGTTTAGAACATTGTGTTATTATAACATGTCGGCATTATGATGTTGTAATTCGTTTAAGGTTTTTAGAGGACTACTCTCATATTCAAATACTGTTTCCTTTGATTTCGTTTTTCGAAAAGCAAGCTAATATATGTGGATTTTTACCCTCCAAACATTTTATATTTATGAAAGTGTCATTTTTATAGTTGCACTTCGAAGGAGATCGATGTACCAGATGAGAACTTAAATGAAATGCATTATCAAAGGCTTATTTTTTTGAGGCCCTAAAGCTCAATTTTAAATTGTATGATGTTTGGATCATTGAGTTACGGAAAGATGCTGGAAATTTGATATTGCATTTTATTTAAGGTCTTAAAAGGTACTCTCGGATTCGCATGTTGGTTTTCAATAAGCTTTTTTAAATGTCTTGATTTTATTCCAAAATGCGTACCACATTTGTGGACGTATGATTTTAGTTATTGCATGCCTTACAACGTTCCTTTAGCTAAATCATTGTCCCCCTTGAGATCTTGAAGGAAATGCAACATCCGGGCCTTGTTGGTTTGAGACCCTTCGGTTCAGTTCTAAACTGTAAAGTTGTTTAGAACATTGTGTTATGATAAGATGCCAGAAATAAGATGATGTATTCGTTTAAGGTTTCTTGAGGACTATTGTAAAATGATCAATGAGAACATAACTTTAAAAAAATTATAAGAACGTGAATATTATTTCGTTGAATATTTTTATAAGAATTTAAATTTTAGATATTTAATTTTACAAAAATTAAGTTTATAACTCTAATAAAAACATAGGATATATAATAAACAACACCAACAAAAAAAAACAACAACAAAAACAACAATAATAATAATAATAATAATAATAATAATTCTCAAAAAATAATAATAATTGATAAGTCGATGATTTTTAGGTGTTTGGAGAAGACAACTTGAAGAGATTCAAGAAGATCTACACACAAATCATAACTTCCCCTTTTTAAAGTGAAAAACCTAAGGGCTGCCAGTTGCTTAAGATGAAAATTGAGTTAAGGGTACAATTGTTTTTTCGTAAGATTTTTATTAGCTGATATATTACAATGCTACTTAGACTAGCTTTTTAAAAAATAGCTAGTTGGGTTGAATCAGCTAACCCAACCAGCTTCTAACTAAACAAATACACTAGCTTTTGATAATACTCTTTAATTAGCTGAAATATAGCTTAAATAGTCAAACAGTTAATACTATTTAATCAGCTGAAATATAGGTTAAACGTTATCTACCTAACACGCCCTTAGCCTTCAATGAAATCTAAGTCATGCTGTCAAATCGGTACAGAGCAGTTCGAACGAATCTTAAGTTTGAAGAGTCAAAGAAGGAAGAAAATGGGATACAGTAGGTCTGCTATGATAGGCTTCTCAATTTAACCAAGAAGGAAACATCCTCTTAGGTCTCAGCTGTCTTAAAAAATTTCCACAAGAGTCTGCCCTGAAAATTATTTGTCCAATGTTAAAGTTACAAATACATCCTTCACTCTAAATAAATAACAATCAAGTTAGAATTCAAATTTATTTATTAATAAATTTTAAATTAGAAAGACAAATAAAAGAATACAATAGTCATTAAAAACTCTATTATCTCATATGCGACAGCAGTATTCATTCTTATTTATAATTTTCTTAATTATATAAAGTTGAGTTTATAATTTACATTATTATCTTCAATAACAATCATATGATTTTTAAACATGTAATCTTGTTAACAATATTGCAATAATAATTATAATACTGATTGCGATATAACTTATAAGCACAAAAGATTGCAAAAACTTTCAATTCCGTAAAATGCATCTAATAGTCAAGCATTGATTCCTTCATGTAATGCAACTTTTATCCTTTAATCTCTGAAAATCAAACATGCACGTGTCTTCACAGCATGATCGTTCCTAATATTTTATAGATCCCAGATAAAGTAAAAAAATTTCTTATTTTTGGGTTCTTATATTTTGTTGTTCTTTATGAAACCAAAAGTAGGCCCTATTTTATTTAATTTTATTTTTTATAAAAATAAAAATAAATCTTATTTTATTATTTATAAAGATGGGCCTTGGTAGGTGCGCACCCTGCTTTGCCCAAGACCAGTCCTGCGTCACAGCTGCAAGTGTAACGTAAGTTACTCTCACCCCTACACAGTACTATTGATGAACATGAAAAGAATAGTAAGCTCAACTCAATTCCATAAGCTTGAACCAAAAATTTACAGAAAGGCGCAAAGTTCATGGTCAAGTCTAGTGGAAAATAACCAGTCCACAGTTGGCAGACATGGCGACACAAATAGTGGAAGAAAGGGAGCAGGCGTCGTTGTGGTCAATGTTTTCATGGCTTAGATTAATGAATTTTTTATTGGAACATTTCCTCGAAGATACTATGACGATGAAACAAAAGAAAAGAGAAAAGATACTAAGACGGGGCACTTTGATTTAAGTTAAAGTTAAGTGCCTGTTTCCTCGAAGATACTGTGGTGTTGAAACAAAAGAAAAGAAAAAGATACTAACCGAGCACTTTGATTTAAATTATAATTTATACTAACGATTCATAATTGTTACTGTAGAAAAATTCATAATATAATAAGATAGAAATTTATAGGATAAGAGATTTACTTACAGAACTTATTTTTACTGATTTTAATTTTTTTATCTTACAACATATTTTTCTAGTAAATTATATTATATGTATATATTTTCTAATAGTTTTGAGTTATGAGGTTTACAATTATAGCGTTACTTATTATTTATATTTATCCATTATCTTCCACTTATACATGCTAAAATTAATTGACTAGAAAGAAAATGATTATGCATTCCTCATACTTGTCTAACATGGAGCATATTATCATACATCTATTATGAATATATGATTTCTGGACTAATGAATTGGTTCTTAAGTAGATTTAGTATATTATATCCTAAATTATTTATTGCATCAATCATCAATTTATTGTCCTATTCTCATTATATAAATATTTTGTATCCAGCGTTCTACATAGAAGGTGAGCCTTTTTAAATACATCTTAATGCAAACTTGAAATAGAAATAATCTTTATCATTTTTCAATCATTTAAATTAAATTAACTTATTTTTAAAAATGTTTTGTTATGTCTAATCATTCATAATTTTCTAGTATCATTATTAAATAGTAAACATTATTTCAATTCTTTGTATCGTTCATAAAGAACAAAAATTACTTACAAATTTTTACTTTAAATAAGAGATTTGTATAATCCCAAAATTTGCAAAACTCCTTTTGCATGGATTTCAAAGTTTTCTTATCTTACAATATATCTTTATGGTAAATCATATCTTATATATGATTTTCTAACATATTTACATTTATAACGTTTCATCTTATTAACTTACCATGTGTCTCTAACCATTACTTACTATAATTGTAATCCATGATTGCGATTTATAATTTATAATTTTACTATTTATTTAGCCACCACCATCTCTTTTATTCTACTCTTTGTGGAACCGAGAAGGATACTCACTATATTTGAAAGTTTTTGAAGGGATGTAGTAGTTTCGCAATAAAAGCAGAAAATTAAACGCATAAAAGTAAACAAAAAAATCAACACCAAAATTTGTTAACGCAGTTCGGTACACTTTGCTTATGTCTCCGGGTCTTCACCTAACTTAAAAATTTCACTAATGACAATAATTTTATACAAGACTTTATTGAGTTGACATCACTCAACTCTTGACACTTCCCTTCAATTCGCACTCACAACCTGTGAAAGAATTTCACACCCAATAATATGACCAACTCATGTTAACCTCAATAGAGGATTTTTTTAACAACTTTTTAACGAAAAAGCCAATGATCAAATAACTCAAGTGACTAAGATAACAAAGAATGAAAACGAATACACTTGAGATAAAAAGGAACAAATTCTCGATGAATTCAGCTTCTTCAATGATAGATATGAAAGTTATTCACCAAGTTTCAAAGGCCACCCTCAATTGAAGTTGAAGAAGAGAAGAAGATACACAAATGATTTACCCAAATACCAAAACAAAATAACAGCTACACCAGAAACACATCAACCACGACACATTAAAGGAAAACATATCTCAAGTTACGCAGGAACCACACAAAATGCAACAACAAGATGAATTAATGATAAATGTAAAATTAGCACTGTTGTACACTAATCCAATCGACAACTATAGACCAAAGAGCTCACAATAGAAAATCCATAAACAAAACCATACAAAAGAGGACTCACCGCATTCCACTAAGGTCACGTGATTTTCCAATGGAGTTTTCACAAGATGGAGTTCTATCTTCATACAATCTCTTTCCAAATATTATCCAGGATATTCTATCCCATCTTCATTAGGATTTGAAGCTAATCAACATTATCTTAAAAGTCTAATTATCGAATAATGCCAAAACTAAATAATAAGATATATAACATATATCTTAACAGTATTGCTCTATTCATCTTAAGTTGCAAATCTTAACTGACAAGAGAGACTCATTACTTTAAGGCTTCCTCCCTGCAACAATACCCCGATTATTTGTTGTTTAGATTTAAGGATTCAAGTTGAGTTTCTTGCCAATGATAATGGGAATCCAACAAGAAGTGTTCCGCAATGTTACAATGTATATTTGGTGGAAACCAAAGATGCACTTATTGAGGATAGCTTACAAACAATATTAACTTTTAACTAGTGTTTTCTTGATTACAAATTTGTGGAATTCTCAAAGATGAAAAAGCTTAATGTCCTTTACCTAAGAAGATGGATGAATATAGCCAAGAAGAGTACATCAAAGCATCACAATGAGATACAGAACATTGATTTCTTAAAAGGTTTGAAGTTTACGAAATAATTGAGGTTCGTTAACCTTCAACGAATGCCTATAATTAATCATCGAGCTTCCTAAGCCTATATGTCATCTCCCAAATTTGAGGATCGTGGATCTTAGGGCCTGTCATAATCCGGAGGGACTTATAGGTGAAATAGATTTGCTTGAGAAGCTATCCCACTTGGACATTTCTAAGTGTTATTTCTTGGATGATGTACCCAAGACATTGTCTTCACTCACATGAGTCTTTTAAATATTGAAAGGATTTGTAGTTGTTAGCTCAAAGTTTATTATTAATGATTTTTATAATGACCTTATAATATTTCAAAATTCAAATTGGATTTATTTCTTTATATAGGTAATGATATATTTTTCAAAAGGAAATAAAATCATGTAATAAATGCTTCATTTTTTTGCAGAATCCTTCCTTATAAACTTACCTAATTTATTAGAAATGATTCCACAATAACTGGAAGGATCTTACAAATCACAATCAGCTCTGTGATATGATCATTTGTCTTAACATCTGGATACTGGAAGATTTTATAAAATATGGTATTGAAGATTCAAAGTCAATTCAAGATATAAAAGAAGCAACAATCAGTTGAAGAAGATGTTTATTTAAGGAAGAGCCACTACATTTGCGAATGTAGGACATATGCTAGACTTTTGAAATACATTAATAGCATCAATACTCTTGAAAGTCATATTGTTATCAAATCCATTATGTTTTAGAAAGTGAAAATTCTTCTTGAGAGAAATCATTGAAGCTCATAACGAACAAATAAGTTTTTCATTTATTGGGAGCTTGTAGAGGCTAGTGAAATACTACCAATTTGGAAGGTTGGAGAACCTTGAAAAATATATACTCATAAGCTTAAAGAAGCTTGTCAAATTACTACTTAGGATTTTAGTGAAACACTCAAGTTGGATACTCGAGGACTGGATGTAGACTTGGGTTATAAGTTGAACCAGTATAAATCAACCACGTCATTCCTCTGTCTCTTTAACTTTTAAATTTTTCCATTATATTGTGTTTGTTAATTTTAGAAAGAGGCTCCTTCACTTTTATAATAGGCTCCTTTTGTTTTCAACTTGTAATAAGTTCCTTTCAGTTTTAACAGGCGCCTTCTGTTTTAAATAGTTTTGACAGGGTTTATCGTCTAACAGACTCCTACCGTCTAATAAGCTCTTATCGTTTAACTGGCTTCTATTGTCTGACAGGCTCCTATTGTTTTAAACTTTAACATACCCCTGTCTTTTATTTATTACGTGTGTTTACATTATTAGTAGTTAGTAGTGTGTGGAAAAAAGGCATTTCATGCACTTTGAAGGACTTAGAATGGTTGCAGAAACTTAGGAAATTGAGCATCAGCACCAATCGTAAAGATTTTTCCAACAATAGAAGATCTCAAAGCAATTCAAAAGCTTGGAAATTTTTAGGAAATTGGAAATTTTATGGGGAGGGAACTCATTGTCTTAGGAACAACACAAAAAGGCAATACATCTGTAGAAGACACAGGAGCCAAAGAACAATTTCAAGAAATGTAAAGAAATCAAGAGAAGGAACAAGATTAAAGAAGAGACCGAAGCCAACAAGACTAGAAAGGAGATATGCCAGAATTGTTTGCTGTAGATGGCATTAAGAAAATGATTAGTTTCAAGAAAGCTGATGAAACTGAAGAAAAGACTGGTGGCAAATTATTGAAAGGATTGGAAGCAAATTGTTCAGATTTAATGTGAAATATCAGAAGAAAATGGAAAATGTTTCTGTATATATTAAAAATGAAAATTAGAGATAGCTTATTATAGAAGATGACTAATAGACTATATTTGTAGAATTATATGAAACTATATTTCTTTCACATTTTGTAACTACTCTCTCTAACAACCTGCTAACTTTTCTAGCCAAAACACAACAAACTAACTTCTAATAGATTACATACTCAGCTTAGTAAACAAATCAATTGGCTGCTGTTGTGAAGGAACAAATTGAAAAGGAACGAATCCTTGCTTGAATTTATCGCAAACTAAGTGACAATTAATTTCAATATGTTTAGTTCGCTCATTAAAAACAAGGTTAGAGGTGATATGAATGGCAGTCTAGTTATCATACCATAAAGAAATTGGTTGTAAAAATTCAATGGAAAGATTGTGAAACAAGTAAGAGATCCATTGAAGCTCACATACAATTGAAGATAAACTCCTGTATTCAACTTCAACAAAGGATTGTGAAATAGTAGTTTGCTTTTTAATTTTTCAAAAGATCAAAGCAGGGACCAGAAAATATAATAACCAGTAATAGATCTTCTTATAACAGGGTAAGATGCCCAATCTACATCACAAAATGCCTAAAATCGAAAATCATTGACAACAGGAAAGAAGAGACCTTTGGATGGTGAACCTTTGAGATATTTTAAGACACATAAGGCAGTAGACCAATGATTTTGTGTGAGAGAATGAACATACTAGCTCAACTATTGAGTGTCATAAGTGATATCAAGATGAGTAAAACCTAAATATAAGAGCTTGCCAATTAATTTCCTATAATGATCAACTTTAGGATGTAAAGAAGATTCAAGATTTTCAATTTTGAACTTATGACGTAAAGGTGTAGTTGCAAGTTTTGTTCCAATAAGACCAACATATTCTACAATATCTAGAACACATTTTTGTTAATGGATAATTTTTGCAAATTCATTGGCCTATTCTTAATAGATTTTGAGTAAGGTCTAACAACATAAAAACATTAAAGATGTATTTTTCATTGTCGCCATGGAATCTAACGACAATAGTGCCTTTTCCTTCAACAGTATGTATATTTCATCACCAAGTGTAACTTAGGATTTTACACATTCATCTAGTTGCACAAAGATCTTGTTCTTAGTCATATGGTTTAAATAACCACTAAAGATTGCACAGAGTATACTGTGTGATCAAAAGATTCATTATTTTTTTTGAAAATTTTGCCTTTCACTTTTATTAGTACTGACAATCTTTTTCATAATGAGGGTGTCTTTTTACACATTTTTCATTTGTATCGACAATCTTTTGTATGATGATTATTTTTCTCGCACAATTTGCAATAAGAGCTTGATGTATCATTACTTTGTTGCTTTCCTCTCCCCCTACCATGGTTAGAAAATGCTCCTCTTCTTTGAGAATTTTTACTGTGGCTATCTTTCCTATTTCCATGATTTTTGAAGATATTTATTTTTGTTTAGAATGCTTGCTCTAATGGCTACTCAAATCTTTTTAGTCTAGCTTTATGAGCTTCTAGAGAGCCATTAATTTCACTTTAATGACTTTTGATAAATCTTTTGATTCTTCTACCAACCATAATAAGGTCATATTTGCAGGAAGACTTCTTAATAATTTTTTATATTATTTTCTTATCTTCTATCGTATGCCTATAACTTCTAATTTGATCGAAAATATTAGAGATACGATAGAAGAAAGATTTTATTGATTCATCTCCTCAAAATCTTTATATAAGGATTGGAGTTTGATGGATATTGCCTTATCCATGCCTCTAAACTCATTTTTTAGTGTCTCCCACGCCTCGTTTGCTTTGCTTGCTTGCATAATCCTTAGAAAAATCTCCTTGCTAACTCCTTATTAGATGAATAGCAAGGCCTTGGCATCATGTTGCTTATTTTTCCTATACTTCTTTTATTGTATCAATGTTTTAGAAATCGAATCGGAAGTTAAACAGATAAAACAAAAGGTTTAAGGTTTTAAAAATTCAACTGGTAATAGATCGTCATAAAACCAGCTAAAAATTAACTAAAATTAAAATTTTGAAATAGAATTAAAAGAGATTGTCCTTACTATCAAGGAATTTGAAATTTAATTGAAAAATAAATTGTTAAATAAAAATTAACTGATTTATTTAATTTATAAAGACTTGTTAATTGATAAAAACTGGCTGATCAATTAATAAATTGATCAGTTTTTAACAACAAGAGTTATTAAAGTAAATTGAATCAAAAAATTAGACAGTTTAAGGTTTTGACAGTTGAACCTACTGAACTGGATGAGTTTTTTAATCATTATGTTGTACTTTTGTTGTTGGACCCCACACCCCACCCGTAGGTGTTTGGGGGTGATACCCCGACGGCTCAATGGTAAGAGGCGTGCAGCTAGAATGCAACAAAACCTTGAGGTCTTGGGTTTGAGTCATGGCCTCACCCTTGACCAAAGAGGACAATACTGATTTGTGTTGGATGCCGCGGTATCACCCACAAACACACGCCGGGGTATCACCCCCAAATACCTACGGGTGGTGTGTGGGGTCCAACACGATATCTATAGGGAAAGTTATGGCAATTTTACCAACCTTGTAGTGTCTAATAACGTCATCTTCGTCTTAAAATGATGTCATATCGTCTATTCCTATTTTTGACCCTTCAGATTATAAAATTTGCTTCTGAGGTCTTCACTAAATTCCTATATATTGAAGTTCTCTTTCAAACTATGTAAAGAACACTCTAATCTGATGTCGATAGTGAAAGTTATGTCAATTGTCCCAAGATAGGTTCAACATGATTAAAGACAAAACCTTATTTGATTCTTTCAGCCATAACTTCTTCTATATACACTCAAATAACTTGATTCTTGGACCATTAGACTCGTAAGACATTGCTCTACATCTCCACCAAAAATCATGGCCATCTGAAATAAACTGAAAAAGGACTAAGTGAAAAAGTGGGACGGGTACAGTGAGTGTACTCTTAAATAGTATGAACTGGTGTTATTCTACTAAATATACTTCAGTATTTTCATGATATCTTGATCTATAGAGCTCCAAATGAGATGATTTCTGACTTGTGGTAACTTAGAGGCATATAGCTACAAATTATCTAAAGGACGTGAATTGTAATTCAGTCCCTAATACTTTCAAGTTTTGGATGGATGTTGTGCATAGTATACTGTTGTGGACAAGAGCAGTCCGAAATTGTTTGAAGTCTAACTTTTGAATCACTGAACCAAATTAAATGATTTTGGAGGCATTAGAAACTTAAGACAAATAGGAACATTTTCTAGAAGAAAGTGTTATGTCAGAATGTTCAAGGATATTTTTGGCAAGACACTTAAAGTTAAAAGAACATAAGCTTATGAGGAAGGGTGAAATGGACTTTTTGGACTCATTAAGGGTATAATTAGAAGAAGACGTATTGTCTTGCATATAAATAAAGGAGAAAACATGAATGAGAAGATGCTGAAGAAGCAAGATGCATGGATGAGGAAAGAGATAAGAGAGAGAGATATGAAAAAAATGAAAGAAAGAAAGAAGAGAAAATAAGCTAGGGTTTTAATTCCTTAGCCTTCAAGAGAGATTTTGAAGCTGTTCAAGAAAGGAAACAAGTAGAGGAAGAGAAGAGCTTCCCTTTGA
>JANIJF010000209.1:6482479-6497087 GCA_024520955.1 Erythroxylum bequaertii | reverse complement strand
TAAGATTTAGGCAATTTGTGGCCAATTGGTAATGCATCATTGAGCAACTCAATCAACATATTAAAAGATTTGTGACTTCATCTATTATATACCTTCAAGTGTAACAACTTGACAGCAAAAGATAGATGTGAGAAATTAAATCACCCAAAATATAATTCTTCTTGAGAAACTTTCAAAAACTTCTCAAAATTATCTTCTGTAATTCTACCAAATGTATTAAGCAAAGTATTATCATTAATAGTCTCCATATAATTCCCTGCATCCTTTGAAATCTCTCTAATTTCATCATCTATGTCATCATTAATGTCAATATCATCGACATCATTATTATTATCACTGTCTTCAATTGTATCAACACTTCTAACATTACTTGCTTCAGAACGTTTGCCATGATAAATCTATTGAGTATAGAATTTATCTATGTCTCAGATTAGCAAGTGATTATATACCACAACTTGAGTTTGAATGTTGAAATTTAAGCAATCTATGCATGGACAATGAATTTCACATTCTAAACTCACTTGATCTTTTACAAATTTCTTGAAAGTCTTCACTCCTTCTAAGTATTGACTGGACCATTTCTGAAGAGTGATCCAACTTTTATCCATGTAGCTATACAATTATAAATAAATTACTTAATTACTAAATGAAATTTAAGTTACAAATAAAATACTAAAAAATCAATTTAAGTTGACATACCAAGTTTGAATTCTACCAAAGAATGCCATTAGTTAGTAGACTATTACAAACTCTGTAATAAGATATATGACAACCTAAGGTTTTGTACTTAAGAAATATGAGCTAGCTTAGAATAAGAAGCATGAACCCATCTCAAAACCCACATGTACATTCATTTTTATAGACCAAGAACATCAAAGCCACTTCCAATCACATCCTAACTAATTTGTAATGAGGTTAATAAAGTGTTCAAGCATGTATCTACAATCTATGTATCTAAGATTTTACTTAGACTTTCACAAGAATTCAAGCAGTGAGTTTTAAACATACCTCTAAATTCTATAGCAAGAACTATAAGATTTTATTCAATGTTTGCATTCCCTATTATGAGCCTCAACACCTCCTGTTCAATTGCATTTGTAATTAAAGTATTAATATCATCATTCTTAACAAGCATACCCTAGAACTCTTAAGAAAGAATCAATTATAAATCTTTAATTTATTGTTATCATTACCATTATATTTAGTTAAAGATTATGTAGAGGAGACTATTGTTTTGTTTGGCATGGATATTAGACATTTGGTTCAATTTGCAATGAAAATAAATCCAAAATAGATGAACTATAAAGCAAAATTATTTAAGACGGAGTGGCACAGACAAAGAAACATAGTCTAATTGAACTTAAGCCTTTAGGTTGTATATATTGAGACATATTAAATGGTTCAAATAATTTTATGCTTTCTTTGGACAACTAGAGATGAAAATCCTTAGTAGTTAGGTCTTTTATGGAAAAATACTATAAATGGAGAAACTCAAGATGATGCATGTGCCAATATGGATTAATTTTCATAATGTGTCATTGGAGTATTGATCGACAACATACTTCAACTATATAGCAAGGTTCGTTGGAAAACCTATATGTTTAGATGAAGCTACAACTTCAATGAAGTAAGTAGGATGCATCAGAATTTATATAAAGATAAAAATGGATTAGGAATTACCATATTCTATCCTAATATTATATTTGGATGAAAATGAAAACATGGTAAAGAAGTTTATGGTTATAGGCTATTGGTGGAAGCCCTCTTTAAATCAATAGAAAAGCCAGCAGAGTTCTAGTTATAAATCATTCTCTCATTCAAGAGAGGAGATTAAAATTAACTAATGGAAATAGATGATATTGAAGGAAACACCAAGTTATACCAATAACAATCAACTCTTAAATTATATTTAATTTTACAAAAAAAAACATTGTTAATTATGTTGATAACCAAATAAGTAAAGAAAAACCAACAAATTTACCCCAATCTTCTAATGATGTTGCCAACAACAAGGATAATCCATGTAATTTAGAAAGTTAGAGGGCTCAATTTCTAGAAAGCATGTAATTTATGATTATCCTTACTAAAAAAACCATATCAATATAGAAAAGGAATATGGTTCTTTAGGAAAGATTGGTCTACAATTATTAACCACAAATATCATTTTAATGGTTGAATTCTGATGGCTTTCAACCTTAATAAAGTTAAGGTTATTGATATGAGCTTATTAGACCAAATAAACCACATCATAGGGAAAGTCTTACCCAATCCTTCTTTAGTTTGTTTCATACTTGTATATGGAACTAATTAGGTTCTAAAGAACTTCATTGGAATGATCTGAAAATTAGTGAAAGAAATTTAAGATCTCCTCGGATGATCCTTAACGACTTTAACAACACTATTTACTCCTCAAAACTAAAGAAAGCTTTGGTTAACCACTATTGAACGTCAAATTACTTTGATACTAAGGCATTATTTAGCAATAACATAACCTCTAACCACACCCCAATTGAAATACATAATACGAAAAAAAAAAAGAAACTAAAGAAACTCGTTTTAGATTTAATAACTATTTTATTAAGCTAAGGGATATTATGAAGTTGTGATAAGAGCAAGTTACAAAAGAACTAAAGTTACTAAAACCAAAAATGCTACAGCAAGATAATCACTACAATTAAGGAATAAAGAACTTTTATTAACCAACTGTAAGAAGAGCTTTACTGAAATCTAATGATTAAAAAATCGATTCGATTCAATTAGTTTTAGATTTTGCATAACAACTATATTTGAAACCAAATAGCAATCCAAAAATTAACACAGAACAATATGGATCGCTAATAAACAAAATACCAAACATATATGTGATCTAAATGGAAAAAAACTATATCCATAAACTAAAGTAGCTTTGTAGGTGTTGAAGAACCAACTCGTGATTGACAATAAAAGAAAAGATAAAATTAACATGTGAAGGAAACATAATATATATGTTTATTAATCTAGTTCAACACGTTTTCTGCATAATAGTAATATCCTGTGCATACAAATTAATTAGTATTGTAGTAATTTAAGTACGTGTAACCAATTGACTCAGACCTAACTTACATTAACCAAGAATGAACTAAAACCCCGATTACTTAGAGAAGAAGAACCCTCGTGTGAATAGGCAAAACAAATGTTGGCAATTGTTGGAGAAAACATGACGGCTTTAGAGAGAAGATAGATGAAGATGAACAAAGACAGATGAACACACTAGATGAAGACACTAGACGAGTACACCGTAGTTACTAGAAGATGAGGACAAAGACGAAGAAAAAACAGATGAGGAAGAAGACAGCTTCTTAATTAGGATATCAAAATGCAAAAAATGACGTCATTTTAGTTGACAAAATGACATCGTTTTTATTGTCTTTTATTCTTCTTCTTTTGGCTAAGAATTTATTTTTGTAGCCAAATGTTTTTAACTACAAAATCTATTTTTATAGCTGATATTATGGAATTTGTGTATTTTAGCTACGAATTTTTGTAGTTAAAAGTATTTTGCTACAAAAAAAAGTTCAGAGTTCCGCCAAATATTTTTAAGTACGAAACTAAGTATAAATTAAAAAATGTTGTCAAATCTTATTAGCTACGAATATAAAATGTAGCATATCCTAAACATCATCAATAGTTTTTAAAAACTTGGGAATCATTTAACGCCAGCAGTTTTATTTTAACAGGCTATGATTTTGGAAAATCGTAGCCAGAGGGTAACTTTTAGCAAAATCGTAGTAAAAAAAAAAAAAAGTAACGAAAAGGCTACTTTGTTGTAATGGTAATACTTTCATTGAAGGGGTTGACTTATAGTTGGTTCTATGATAATTCATCAGTGGTTACTAATAAATAATTATTATTTTATTAACGTAATATTTTAATTTTTTATGATAATAATAATCTCTCACCATATTGTTAAAAAAAAAAAAAAGAAAGAGAGTTCAAGATGTGTGTGCAAAGAATTAGTGAAATGGCGATAGACAAGCCCTGAACCATTTTGTGATCACTTGAACTAGATCATCTCATAAACTTGCGCAACCAATTGATCATAAATGCTTTTCTGTCGTT
Source organism: Erythroxylum bequaertii (assembly GCA_024520955.1). NCBI lineage: Eukaryota > Viridiplantae > Streptophyta > Magnoliopsida > Malpighiales > Erythroxylaceae > Erythroxylum > Erythroxylum bequaertii. The sequence goes on along the minus strand of JANIJF010000209.1, from coordinate 6,492,989 downwards.
GCACGTATTGAGTAATAGTTTAATTATTCCTTTTCAATTTGTAAAAACTGGACTTGACAATGTACCTGTGCTTTGGAGTGAATGCATACGTAGCCTTCATTTTTACTCCATGCTTCACGAGCAGTAAATGACCATACAATGTGAGCTCAGTATTAATTGATCCTGGAGAAACCATACAAGCTAGACTTGATATCTTTACTATGGGTGATTACAACTACTATGGATTATCATCTAAAATAGTACAGCCATCTTTAGCCTTGTCAGCAATAATAGATGGCACCAAAATTGGGAATTTACAGTGTACATAGTAAAGACAATGCCTGGAATGAAACTCGAGCTCATAAGGAGATTGAGAAACCTTATGATCAATCAATCAGGAAAGTCGCATCGATATTCCATTCCCTTGTCTTGGTGCACCTTGAGCATGCCGTCGATTTCCAAGACCAAAAGTGAAAATCAGGTACGCTGCCAAGAAGATTTGGTGTTTGTACTCTTTCTCAATGCACTACTTCGCAATATAAATACATCAAACCAAATGTTTCTATGTAACTTGGATTTGAAATGCAAGGATTGTCAGGAAAATCAAGCATGGTCACTAAGTTTCATAACGGTGCAGCCGTTTCACTAAGTTTCTTTCTGGTGATCTTTTTCATTCTCATGGTCTCAATATATAGCTGTGATATCATGTGTAAAAATGTCTATTTTGTGCAGGATGGGAACGATGGTGGATGCAGATGATACTCGTAACCATAATGTGTCCAGAGATCTTTGACTTTCGATGGATTTGTATAGGTTCAAATGCAACCATCGCATAAGAAACTTTTGGTACAGCGACGGAGATCACCTTGTATGTAATTATGACGCCAGCTGAATAGAAAATACTACTGTCACAAAATCCTTTAGATGTATACTTCATCAATGCTTAGACTCAAGCCAAGACTATGAAAGACGGGACATTTTTTAACTCATTCAAAGGTTTGTGACTATCCTTAATCAGTCTCAAATTATCAGATTGACTCTCTTCAATATTCAAATTCCTTTGAAGATAACAATGGGCTTAAAGGGTAAAGTTAACATATTAAAAACCGAACTGAAAGTTAAACAATAAGTAGTTAAGATTTAAAACGTTTAATAAGAATTAGACCGTCACAAAAATGACTAATGATTAAATACAATTAAGCAATTTGAAATATGATTGAAGGAGATTGTTTTTTCGTATCGAAGAATTTGAAGTTTAATTGAAAAAAGATTGTTAAATAAAATTAGGGAAATAGTGTTTAGGGCTTGTTCACTCTTGCATTCTTTGATGTTTTAGTAAGTGATCCCTCTTTTGAAAGTGTATTTAAGTTGTTAAGCATGTTTTGAGAAGTTATTGAATTATTTTTTAACAAAAGAGATTAGGTATGATAGCCTGAGTAAAAGAAATTGTGAATTTTTAGAAATTTAATTATTGAGTTAAATTAAAATGTAAGAGAATTTAATATAAGAATTTAAAATTTTAGTATTGTTTTTCTTTAATCACAAAAGAAGAAGAAAAAGATATAAGATAATTAAAATGAAGTATATATAATCGAATCTGATTAAAATAAGTTTAGTCCGTTAACTTTATAGTTAATCATACTAATTCATGTTTCTGTTTTTTACTATCTCAGATTCTCAATAGTTATACGTAATGCATAAAAAATACAGGCCTTCTTTCTTAGCAATTCCTTAATAAAATCTAAAGTGATCTCACTCCAATACTATTGTGGTACATTGAGAAAGGTTGCAATAGATTAGGAGAAGCTTGTTTCTCATGAACTCCCCGACATCCTTTTGCATGTTCATAAGCGAAAGTATGCTTGCACCTTCTATCCTTTTACGTTATGTTATATGATTCCATATGTCAACATATCATAGAACTCTGTAAAAATCAAACATTTGAACTTTTCCAATCACTAAAACTCTGTAGCAAGTTTTGCAATTCAAGCTCTGTACTGTAACTGAATACCCAATTCCAAACAGGGAAACCTGTCAAATCTCAGTTGCATTTCATTTCCTTTTTACTACCATTTATCAGCAGCCCGTAACAGAAACACTGGAACAAGCAAAATCATGCAAATTCAGAGAACTAATGGGTTATTTAACAAACTTAAGAGATGTGTAGGAATTGGGTTGCCATAACTGAACCAGAATTTCAATTCTAGCAACTCTAAGAAGAAACATGTTTACTGAAGAGCTCAATATAAAAGGTGCAACAACAGAGCTGTGAGCCGGAATGAACTAATGGGTTTTTCTTTTTCTTTTTTCCTTAACAAATTACGACTGATAGGCTTGTACATTACAACAATCTCTACAGGGATGATTTAACCTGGACTACAATTGTTTCAACTCTCAACTATTGTATCAGGTGGTGATGGTTACATACATCCTAGTCTATGTTATTTTACAGACACTAAATGAAGAAGTTTGGTTTTAATGAACAGTTTTATTCTTTACAAAAGATATCACCTTTGCTACTTTTTCACACAAACAAAAATTGCAATGGTTCCTCTTCATTTGCACAATGTCGCAGAATTCATCTGTAGTTTGCACAAATACCAAGTGCTCATTTTCTGTGAGGAAGATACTCTTCATCCATGTCTAGAACCATCATCATGCAGCTGAGATGCGCGCACGTTAGGATCATCCTGCTAAAGAAATGAATTTGTCATCTGTGAAGCTGGTTAGCAAAAACGACATGAAACTCTCCCAAATACCAAAAACATAACATCTAACAAACAGACCCGAATGCCATATGTAAAACCAGTAGGCATACGGAAGAAATCCATCTGCCCCTGCAAATATAGAACAGTATATAAGAAATCACTACGGTAATTTGTTAGTATGAAAACCAGACACAATAATAAAGATACAATACCAGCCCGTGTATGCTTTGCTGAGCACTGTAGTAGCCATCATGGCTAGGTGTTATTGAGTTCAACTGTCCCTACGATATGCTTCGAAGTTAATATGATATCCAACACTTCATGAATGGAATTAACAAGGTTGAATCCCATCATTCACATCACATTTTACATGACATACCAGCCCCTGAATAGTTTGCTGATTCCCATAGTAATTATCTCGTGTTGGACCCATCAAATTCAACTGCACCTGCAGAAAATATAGCTACATAAAAGGGCTGGAAGAGTCATCTCACATTACTATGATCACACATTCAATCTCATTCATAGCACAGAATACCATCCCAGGCACACTCTGTTGCGTCCCATAATAACCCTCTAGGGGCACTGTTCTAGAGTTTAATTTGTCCTACAAGAGACAATTCAAAGACAAAAAGTCAAGAATTTTCATACTTAAAGCAAGGAATTAAAAAAAACAATAATTTAGGTATTGCTTTCTCGACAGACCTAAAGGTTCTGCTAATAGCAAAATCGCCACCGAAAACGTGCTGCTTTCATTTCATTGTTTCTTCGAGTTACTAAAAATCTTTGTCACTAAACAAAGATGGACTAGATAACATAGGTAAGAGACAAGGAAGCCTTGTTTTCACAGACCACATCTTGTTAGATATTAATGCAATCCGTTTGTTTTATTTGGTTTTTCATTTCTCCCTTCTCTTGTTTTCCACTATCTATAAAAGTATGACTAACCATTTGAGGTGGTAAGCTGTCCTGTGCGCTAACTGTCCCAATTTCTTGCTCAGAGCTCACCTGCAGAGCACGAAGTCATCAATTGAAGAATTTGAGAAAGACATAAGAACATTGATCTAGATATCACAATCCGTAACTAACCTTTCTTTTCTTGGTTGGATTCTTTTTCTTATTTGTCTTATTCATGCTTCTGCTACTATCTTCTTCAATGCAAAGAAGGCCTTGAGTTACAGATGTACCAGCTTCCACAAGACTCTTGTTAGCATTATTCACATTGATGCAATTTCCAAATGATTCTTCTAGAGCACGAACTGCAATACTGTAACTTTCTTGGGACAGTGATCCCTCTTCACTCAACTTCAGTGCTCGTTGACATAAATCATTGTACCTTTGAACTCTGGATTGTACCTGTTCAGATCCCTCTGCCACAAAATGCCTGCTCTTTGCATCTTTTGTCCACCGTTTCAAAATGTACTGGGATGGGATAGCAGATTGTTGGCACATCTGAAGAACAACCAGTGCATGTCTACAGAGATAACCTTTGTATTCAAAAAGTCGGCATATACAAGAAACTTCTGACCTTATTTGAGTCCATGTAACAGTGAAATCATGGTATTTTACTAAATTATGCTCCTTTTCTATATATTCCTGAACTTTGAAGGTAATACTTGCTTCATCTTGGCTCTCTAGTTTAGGATGGCAAGCCGTGACGCCCAAGACCTCAATTTGAACTTTTTTGAATACTGCATTAGTATAAAATCCAGAAACACTCTTTTCCAAAGGTGATGGGGACTTCAATGTAGGTTGTTTGTTCCATGTATCAGAATCTGCCTTTGCTTCCTCCTCATACCTCTCTTGCAAAATTGCTTCATAATGTTTCACAAATTCTTGAACAGTAGTCTTCTTGTGCACATATTTATCAAAGTATGAGTTTATGCTCTCTGAACGCCGCACATTGGACATCCCAGCCAAACACAGACCTTTCATGTATATTGGAACCCATCTCTCACAATCTTCATACAAGGATTGCATCCACTCATTCTCTTTGAGTTCAAATCTGTCAAGAATTTTCTGCCACCTTTTTATGAACTCATCCTCTGCCCACGATCTAAAGATGCATTTTTCAAACTTTTCTGTCAAGTTTTCATGCTGTTTAATCACATGCACCAGATTTTCAGCAATCTTTCCTAAAATGCTCCACAAACAAAAGCAATGGCGAGCACTTGGAAAGATTTCTGAAATAACTGATTTGATTGTTTTATCTTGGTCAGTAATTATAACTTTTGGGGCTTGTCCACCAATTGCCCTTAGCCAAGTCTGCATTAGCCAAGAATATGTTGCAGCACTTTCATCTGAAATCAAGGCACATCCAAGCAAAATAAATTGATAATGTTGGTTAACCCCAATAATAAGAGCAAGAGGCATCTTGTATTTGTTCCTAACATAGGTAGTATCCAAAGACACAACGTCACAGAAATTAACATAGTCATGCCTACTTTTGGCGTCAACCCAAAATAAGTTCTTCATTCGTTGATCTTCACCTAGATCAATAGCATAAAAGAAGTTTGAATTTATATTTTGCATCAGAGTGAAGAAATCAAGTAAAATCTTAGCATCTGTAGCTTCAAGTGTCATTCTACCCTTGTCAAATGGATTTTTTGGGTCATTTTTCAGACCAACAACACTCTTATATTCAGCAAACTGCTGAGCCATTGCAGCATACATCTTTCTGGTCTGTTCACTTACAGCTTGGGCAGGTAAAAGTTCGTGGTTATGCTCCTTCACAAAACTATGAATAATCCACTTCCCATCTAGCCTTCTCTTTACATGCATGCTTGCTTTGCAGTCCGTCTTAGAACATGATCGTCGACTAGTTCCATTTTCTGGATCTTTTTTTATCTGTCTGGAACGTGGTCGACTAAATGATTTGTCATACTCTCGTTTAGTTCCATACCTAGAACAAGCAAATTTTGCATCAATAAATTCCCTTGATGTTTTTGAACGGCGGCTGTTTTGTATTGCAGTGTTGAATCCCATAGACCTAGCATATTCTTGATAGAAAGAATAAGCTGCCACATGTGACTCAAATTCCATACCAGAGAGAGGCTCAAGATTTGTATCTTCAGTGAATTCCATGACAACTGTGGGAGAACGCCCACCCCCACCTTCTATATGATGCTCTTTTACTGCAACATCCACAATGTTTCCAGAAGCCACATCCCCATTATGTAGCTTCTCTTCACCCATCATATTATCAATTCCATTTGGTTCTTCATCCTCTTTATCATGGTCACCAGAAGGTAACCTGAGATCAATGTCCATGATGATAAGGTTCCCTCTTATTGACTAAAACTGCTCAGTAGACCTGAAACAGTAAGAGGAGATTGAGCACGTTAATAAGACTTGAGAAACAAAGCTACGGTTTTGCAATTAAATAAAAATGACTGCTAAGAAGATTGCAAAACATATTTAAAAGAAAATCTATCCATACTCCTGAAGTCTTCCAGACTTTACAACCACAGTGATGTGCTCATAGCAGAGACAAATGATTGAAGATCCTTCAACAGCAGATGATGGCTGGCCAGTTCCTGTGATTAGCCATTTGGTTTTTCCTCAATGATGCACTTCCAACTTTGTCTCAATTTCATTCTGTCTTATTCTTTGATTTGTGGTAAAGAATCTGAATGTGAAGGGGTTCGTACTGTAATCAGGCAACGCTTATATGTTAGATAAACGCATAATCAGTTTACAAAGATGAGCACATCAAAGACAAAAAGTTGCAAACTGTATGAGGGTATTGCGAACAGGCTCCATTCACCCAATATATTTATCAAGGTTTCTTAGATAAGACAATAAGAAAGCTCCTGTTAGATACTTGTAGCCGCTTCCAGCAGTGAAATGTAGAAGTATTAGCCATGAAATTGTATAAGCAGAAGCAATCATCTTTGACTTTCTCACAATTTATAAGCACTATGCCTTAACATCGTCTCTTTGAAATTCATTGCCTGCATCTCACAGTAGGTTCTAACTGACTGAAACTGACAACGTCATAATAGTAAAACCCAATAACTACATGTGTTTCTCAAGAGCTGATATATCAATAACGTAAACGCATTTGCCTAAAACTCTGCGAAGGTAATCAAAGAGACAGAATATGCAACCATGCAATCTGCATTTAGATATTAGTTAATTTGCAGGAATTCCTCGGCATTTACAGATTCCTGTGACTGGGGACCTGCAAGATACATGCTAATAGTATTCGAGACCATTTTCCACTCACTAAACTTGCAACTACAGAACCCCTATACTGTTATACTTAATAAACACTAGTCTTTCGTTATAAGTATCCCCTGCATTCACAAATATGTCAACCCAAGGATTAAGGGAATATTTCTTAAAGTGAAACCAGCTGCATAAGAAGTAGCAATCTTTTGATAAATAATGCAAAAGCACAGGCACCTGTTAAACACCAAAGCTACAATGTACCAATGCACTTTACACATGCTTTCTATGTCTCTTTCATATTCATATAACTCCTCAAAAGGGGTTTTTACTGATAGTTCACAACTAGCATCTCATATTGTCATAATTGTTTCCATTGCCTCCATTGCACAAAACATCAGCTGATTAATACCACATGAAATCTTAGTTTGCTTAGTTAACTGATCTTCCACGATTCAAGTGACAATTTCTAAAAATTCCAAGCTCATTATTAAGCTACTATACACTCAAAATGAGCAGAAGTACTAGGTTTCTTTAAACTCCTTCCAACAAAATTTCCCTCGAACTCTCATAACAGTTCATGGGTATGGCTAAAGGTCAACTAACCACTAAATCAATAACACCAAGTAAAATGCTCCCTCCCCATCCTCTCCATGATTCCAAGACATGAATCAAATTCTAACACCTACCCACAGCACATCAAACTGTAAAAATCCAAACAATTATACTCAAATTACTAAGCAAATCACACCCCTAAACCAAAAACAAGTAACAAGCACATAATTCAGGATAAATGCCAACAAGAAGTAGTAATAAAAGATACTCTTCAAGAAAAAAATAAATTTAGCACATAGTACCGGTATTTTGGAGTACAAAATCAAAGAGGAACAAAATATAGCAGCTTTTTCTGCTTCTCTCAGAGAAATTTTTTTGCTTTCCGTCAGGGTTTGATCGGCGTGTGGAAGAAGACGAATTGCACGCGACGGGGGAGAGCGAGTGGAGAAGAGAACAGAAACCCCAAAATCTCCCAAGTTCTTGCACTTGCACCTCTCTGTTTAGGGTTTTCTTCTACAAATCCGACTCTCGCTTTCTTCTCTTTGTTTCACAATCGCGTCGCGCGTGCCGACACTCATTTCACTGGACATAATGGTAATTTCAACACCGTCTCATGACTGCTCTAAGTAACACCTGTGATTTTTCCTCAAAAATACTGTAGCTTGAATTAATAATTAATGCAATAAAAATAAATTTTTATATAATCATTTATTTATCTAACAATGATATTTTAACATTATCTTATTTCAAATATGAAAAATATCATTAGCATTATTTGATTTTCAGAAGACAATATCAATGTTTTAAAAACTGAAAATAACTCGTAAAACTTTAATACTAGCTAAAGAATAAATAAAATTAAAAGATTTAAAATATTATTAAAAATTTTGTCTTTATTTATCGAAATTTAATTAAAAAGAAATTATTGAATAAAAATTAATTGATTTATTTCAATTTATTACAACTTACTAATTTACAAAAATTGATTAATTTTTAATAAATTTGTAAAATAAATCAAACTTTAAAGTTAAAAATTGAACAAAAAGTTGTCTTATTCTAATTGTTTTGTTTCGAAGTAAAGATATCCACTAAGTAGTTTGTCTTATTCAAATATTCATGACCAAGAAATACTAAGTAGGCCTTGACAAGAAGTTTAGATCTTTTGTCTAATATTATGGTGTTTATTGTGTCCAATAAATCTTAGTTATTTATTTATATGGGTTCCGCATAGAACCCGCGTAGATTTCGCAAAATAAATGACTAAAATTTTATGAGACAGAATAAGATAAAATAATATTAGACAAAAGATATGAATTTCTTGACAGGATAAAGAAAGCCAGAATGCCATCAAATATATTTTATTAAATTCACCCTACCTGTAGTTCCTTTTTTAAGAAAACTTTTACAATCAAATTTTTAGTTATCGGAGAATATTTGAATTTCTTTTTTTTTTTAAGGGTTTTAGTTTTACTCGAGGGTTTCCACGTGGAATGGAACATGCGTGTGGGATGACAGTCGCCATCAAACAGCGTTGACGCCGGGAAAGGTGTGGGGGACCAAAGTGTCTCAACTCTCAAGCGCACGGTCGGTGGAGGTACCACGCGATGACCACCGGGAGCGTAAAGTGTAGGCGCCGCCAAAGGAACCGTCGTTTATTGATAATGTTAATATTTTTTAAAATATTTATCTTAAACAACAGTTCGTATCTTTTTCTGAATCCGTATTAGTTACTTTTTGGAATTAACCAGGTAACGAAATAATCCATTAACTAATTATTTTAAATAAATTATTTACTGAAACAGTAAACATCAATGCACGTTACAATGGTATTGCCCAAAATATTAATACTGTTTAATAGATCACATATAAGTTTAATATGTCCGGTCTGGGCAGTTCAATATGATTCGATTAGAAGTCAATAAGCTCGAATAAATTGAGATTATGACAAAGCTTGAACTTTTTTATTTTCAAAATTTTAGATTTTAAGCTGGCTCGAACTTAAGCTTATTTTTTTAAACGAAACGGTGTTATTTTTAATTTTTAAAAGTAAAATATAAATTTATTCCAAGCTCACTTAAACTTCAATTTGCTATAATTCGATTGAATTTTGGACCGGACTCAAGCCGAATAAAAACAAATTTTAAAAATAATAAAACTTGAGAGTATATAATATTTATTAGAAAGTTATGATTTCTACAGCTTTCTTAATGATTCTTGTCTTTATCTCACCCCAAATATCACCATTAATCATAACTCAACTTTAAATTTGACGAAATTATTTGTTCTATTTTTGTTGCTTTTATTCTGTTCTAGCTCATCTTATCTACATATTTATATAGGTCTACAGGTGATCTAATCTTCTAAATTTGGGCTACACAACATAAACACAAAAATATGTAGATGAGATGAGTTGGAACAAAGTAGAAATAGCATAAGTGAAATAAGTAATCTAATCCTCTAAATTATCTGCAATCTCTCTAAATAGCTAACTCTTCTAGTTGTGTTAGCAACTCTAAACAGATTTCGACCATTTTGGCCAATATTTATGCTAAGCCATATCATGATCACATTGAATAAATGAAGGACCAATTGAAAAATTGTGTTAAAGGTCCCAAGAAAGTCTCCGACTATGTGCAATTTATGAAGAATAAAGCAGTGTTTTGAAAATCGGACTGAACCGATTAGTCGAATTGGAGAACTGATAACTCGGAGCATGAAACGGTCTGGTTTAGCCCTTATTTTTTGTGAGTGATTAGTCCGTTCATTTTGCGATCGGACCGGTAAAAACTTTTGAATCGGTGAAAGAAAAAACCGATCGATTTATTTAAAATGTCTTGATTTTGATGATTTAAATTTGAATGAATATTATGATTGGTGATTTTTTTTAATTTTTTGATAACATATAACTAGTGAACTTTGTTATTTTATTTTGTGTTTTGTTGGTGAACTTAAAAAAAACTTTTATGTTTTGAAGTTTGAAGATTTAAGTTAAGTTTACGATTAGATATATAATTAAATAATATGTTTAAAAATTATCTTATATATATAATATATATAATAAAATTTTATATATTTATTAGTAACTGGTTCGATTACGG
>JANIJF010000209.1:6457609-6482379 GCA_024520955.1 Erythroxylum bequaertii | reverse complement strand
AAAAATTCTTACCCGTTTCAATTTTTATTAAATACACTGGGCATTTTTACTGCGCATTTGCGCAGAGATAACCTGCTGGTACCAATTAAAGCAACAATCGATCTTAGCGACCATCCCCTTCTTTTAGGCACCCTTCCAAAACAGTTTTCAATGATTAAGACAACATTCCACTACTCCTTATATTGACTATTGAAGAAGTTTTGGAAAGTAACGGAAATCGATGTTTCCATTGATTAATTTGTCAAATACATTGTTTTTATATACATATTTGAAATGTCCATGAAAGATGCATTTCTGGCTAAATTGAGATGGGACTGTTCACTAAACCTACAGTCCTTTGGGTTTAGATCCTACGAGCTAAATACCGTCTCGATACTACACATCTTCCCCTAATGCTCTCCAGGTCAGGGACTTCGATAGAGGGATTTCGGTCCTGGAGTTGGGTAAGAGATGGGATACAATAGAATCTGAGGGACGAAAGGAAGATCTTATTTTGGATGGACACCTGGCTGACCGGTTGGGGACCTCTTATTCAAGTAGTGTCCTCTCCGATCCCAAGCACCCTTAGTTTGGCCATTGTAGCGGATCTTACGAATGACAGAGGCGATTGGTTCTGGCATGAGTTCCAACAGTATCACTCGACCTCGGCTTGCATGGCACTTGTGCAATTATGCCCTATTGTCGAGCATATGGGGGAGGATAGTTTGCAGTGGAACCCTACCCCCCACGGCGAGTTCACAGTGGCGTCGGCATATGGACTCATCGAGGGCCAATCTCCAATCCGCCGAAACAAGATGTGGGGGATTATTTGGAAGTGGGCGGGCTCACAGCGCATTCGATCGTTTCTCTGGCTCGTTGTTAAACGCAAACTATTGACGAACCAACAGCGCGTGGCTCGCCACATTGCCACCGACAGTAGCTGCCACTTCTGTGGGCAGGAAGAGACCACTGCCCATATCGGATCCCGCTTGCGAAACCCAACCTCTTAACAAAATACTATCATACTCAAGCGTGGTTCCTTGTAATCTCTTCTTGCTCTGTTACCAAGCATGTTGGGCCCCATTTTTGAAGTCTAACCCCTGAACTATAAAATGTATGCGTATTTTTGCTCATCATACAAACGTGAGCATAATGAGGTATTGCTCGCGGGTTAAAGCGCTCTGGCGTAATTTTCCTCCGGGAGTGGTGGATACTGGTTTTTTCCAGCAGGAAGAGGAAGTGTGGTTGTCGTTGAACCTCACGAAGCTAGCTCAGGTGCATTAAGAAGTGTGGGCCATGGTCTTTGGGGTTGCTTGTTGGTTCCTTTGGAAATGGAGAAACAGCAGCCTGTTCAAGCTGGAATTTGTCTGGTTGGAAGAGGGACACCGTATTATCATGGATTATGTGATGGAGATTCCAACAGCTCCTCGGTAGGGGTTCACCATTACCTGCGAAACTTTAGGGGGTTCACTCAGGCCTTCAGCTGACATGGGACCTGGGATATCGCTAAGTTGTGGTTGAAGTCGACTCACTTGAGGTCATTAACATTCTCTCTGCTTCACCAGTGATACTAACAGAGTTTTCTTTTGTGGTGACAGGAATTCTGCAGCTAATGCAACGGGCGTGGACGGTACAACTCCAGCATGTATATCGGGAAGGGAATCAGTACGCGGACAGCCTCGCTCTCCTCGCTAGATTAATCATCCCAAGCCTATATATTCTCTAAGAGCCCCCTTTTGGCATTCAGGAGCTTCTCAGTCGTAATGCGTTAGGCGTAGTGTACCCCAGGACGATGATTTAGTTTGTTTTTCCCTTTGTAAAAAAAAAGATTGTAACCAAAAGATTGCGAATAATCCCTACGAGTGATAAGGACTAAAAAAATACAAACAGTTGAGATAAAATTAGGTAGATATATTATCAACTCCCTTAAGTACACGTTCGGGTGAGATTATGAGCTTATCCTGAAGTTGATGAAATGTTGAAGAAGACAAAGCTTTAGTCATGACATTAGCAATTTGATCCAGAGATGAAATATATCAGATGTGAAGGGCCTTTTGAGCAACTAGATCTCGAACAAAGTAAATATCAATTTCAATATGTTTGGTGCAATCATGAGAGACTAAATCCGAAGAAAGAAAGGTAGCTTTAAGATTATCACATCATAGAGTTAACGTAAGGTGAGACAAGCCAAGTTTGCCAAAAAAAGAAGATATCCAACAAAGTTCAACGGAGGCAAGAGCAATGTTTCTATACTCAGCTTCAGTGTTAGATCTTACATCAGTAGATTATTTCTTAACATTCCAAAAGAATAGATTAGGACCAAGAAAGATAAAATATTCGGAAGTAGAACGATAAGCATTAAAACACCCGGCCCAGTCAGCATCATAATAAGCTTGTAAAGAAATAGTAGTGGACTTGTAGTACTTCAGTACTTAGTGAGATCAGAAAATGACATGCCATGATTTTTGGAAAGTTGGAGAATGGGAGCGATAAGTGTAGGTGTAGGTGTAGGTTTGGGCTTGTTAAGAGCTATAGAGAGAAGAAGATCTTTGATACACTAGGTTTGAGTAAATAGAAGATCATGGGAAGTAAGCTGGACTTCAATCCTAAGAAAATGATGTATGGGTCCTAAGTCTTTTATAGAGAAAGAGCAGTAGAGATTATGAGTGAAGGAGTGAATGAAGAAAGGAAAAGGAAGATCCGGTGACCAAAATATCATCTTTATAAATTAAAAGGAAGGTGATGTAGGATGAGGTTTTGTGAATAAAAAGAAAAGTATCAGATTTGGAGGAGAGAAAATTGAGAGTAAGAAGTTTTTGACTCAAACGATGAAACCAAGCTTGAAGAGTTTGTTTGAGACCATATAGGGCTTTGTGAAGCTTATAGACATAATTTGGATAGTGCAGGTCTGTGAAACCAAGAGATTGAGACATATAAACTAGTTCTGAGGGAAGGCCATAAAGAAAGATATTATTGACATTAAGTTGACGAATGACCTAGTTATTGAAAATAGCTAAGGAGAGAATGATACAAATAGTGGTGAGTTTAACAACTGGACTAAATGTAGCAGTGTAATCAACATTGGGAGTTTGATGATACCCTTTCGCGATAAGATGTGCTTTATAATGGACAATGGTACTAGCAGGATGGAATCTTGTACAAAAGACCCATTTACAACCAACAATGTTGGTGTTAAGAGGAGGGGAAACAAGAGTCCAAGTCTGATTGCAATGAAGAGCATTGAACTCATCAAACATTGGTTAGGGCCAATGGAGAAATTTGTTGGCATAGGTGAAGGATGTGGGATCAATGAGGGTTTTGTGTAAATATGGAGTAAGTAATGTAGCTAGGAAAATTACAAGGAGTACAAGTGTTATCATAAGTACGTGTGGTCATGGGATGGACAGTTGGAATGAGTGGTGGTTATTAGGATGAGGGTGAAAAGGTTGAAACTGAGGGAGGTGGAGATGGTGGAGAGAAGGATAGAGATAAAGAAACATGCAAGGGTGGAGAAAAAGAAGCGGAAGTGGTGGGAGGACTAGCAAATGGAAAAACATTTTCAAGAAATCAAACATGCCGAGAAATGTAAATTTCAAAAGTAGTTGGATCATAACAGTGATAACCTTTATATTAAGAGGAATATTCAAGAAAGAAATAAGGAATAAATTTGGATGAAAGTTTGCCAAGATAAGTATTGGCTAAAAAGGGAAAACATGCACAACCAAATACAAGAAGAAGGGTAAGGCTCAATTTGTTATGGAAAAGCATTCACCTAGAGATATATGATGCAGATAGGTGAGGTAAAAATTGATGCGATATACAACAAAAAAGATTGCCTCAATCCAAAAGGGTTTGTAAAGAGAAGCATAAAGTAAAAATGTGAGGACAATTTTGATAATGTGACAGGATTTAACATTTAAGAAGGCCATTTTGTTGAGGAGTTGAAGGGAAAGAAATGTGAAAGGTAATTCCATTTGAGGTGAGATAGTGAATAAAGGCATTTTTTATGAGTTCATAAGCTCCAACGCATTGGAATGTTTTTCTAGCACTAGAGAAAAGGGTTTTAGTGATTGTTTTGAAAGTTTGGAATCAAAGGAGAGCTTGAGATTTTTGTGTTAACGGTAAAAGCCATATAAATCTACTATCCAAAAATAATAATAAACTAACAAAAACTAGAAAGGAAAAGAGACGGGAAAAGTCTCCAAATATTACAGTAAATAAGTTAAAAAGGAACAGTAGAAGTGCAAGTAGATAATAAAAATAGCAAGTGAACACTTTTTTCTTGAAAACATAATACCCAAGGAGAGTAGAAGTGTCTGCAAAAGCAAATGGATTTCTAAAGTGGTGAGGAAGTATTCCTAATGCTATAGTTATCTATTGCAATAACGTTGGAGCAACTTATTTATATTATAATTCTATTTTTCATTCATGTGTAATGTGATTGAGTATCATTTTATTAGAGATCAAGTACAAAAAAAAATTGGAGCCTTGTTCTTTTGAGATCATAAAGTTACAAGTTTAAGTTACGGAAACAGTCTCTTTGTAAAAATATAAAAACAATGTTGCGTACATTATGACCCTCTCTAAACTTCCGCAAAACGGAGAGCCTTATGCACTAAATTTATTAACTTTTCGTATGTTCTTAGACAATCAATTAGTTGATGTCTTGATCAAGTCGCTTCTACGTAATCACCTTCAATTTTTGAAGATCAAAATTAGACTCTTTATAGGATGTCCATCTGCATAGGGCATGTTAAAAGGAATCATTTTTTTAATTATTTGATTATCTAATCATCTAGTTAGTTTCTTATTCAATTCTGTAAATAATATGAATTGATAACAAATCTTGTAGATTAATATAATTATTTAGATTTAAAATATTTAATTGAGTACAATCCCATATATTAAGGTAACCATCCTGATTTAAATTATTTGATTGATCACAAAATCCCACCTTGTTCATATACCCATTTCCATTCAATAGAATTAAGCAATTATTTTTAATGGTTACATTTATAATATTTACAAGGTAAAAATTATAAATTGAACTGAAAAGTTAAAAGCTGAACTGAAAAGTTAAAAGGTTAAGATTTTTATAATTGAACCAAACCTCCATTTTTTGTACTCAAACAAGAGGTTGTTTGGATTTAGAGCATTCAACTCCAGTTCATCTATCTTCAATTAAAATCTAATAATCCTAGTTCAATCGCTGCCAAACAAAGAGCATACATGTTAATAAACCATTCTTGTTTAGATAATTAGAGACATACATGTTAGTAAACCATTCTTGTTTAGATAATTAGTAAACCATTCTTGTTTAGGTACTCCTTTTGTTGCCTACAATAAACTAGTTCCTTAATTATATGAATCCACTTATTTAGTTGACTTTAAAGTCATTAAAGCATTACTAAATACGGATGATCACACTAATTTAATTCTAAGGATCCAACAACTTCTCAACCGCGAATGGACTGTGAAAACTAGACATATATACCGAGAGGCTAATCGAGCTGCGAATTGACTAGCAAACCATGTCAAATCCTTAGATTTTGGTATCCATTGGCATCGATACCCGCCTGTGGGCTGCTTTAATATCCTAGTAGAGGATATAGCTGGGATTTTCTTTCCCCGATTAATAGCGTAATATGTGTATACGTTTCCTTATGATATAAAAACAAAATGGATGAGCCAATGTTGTCAAAACATTTTGTGGATGTTGACAACTTAAATTTTGGTTAATCTAGTCAATTTAAAACTTAAGCTCATCTTTAGTTCATATGAAATTCTTTTTGTAAGCTAATTTATGGTCTCAACTAATATTTTAAAAATCGAATCAAAAAATGAATTGGTAAGTTAAAAAGTTTAAAATTTAAAAGCTTTAACTAATACTAGACAATCATAAAATCAGATAAACATTGAATAAAATTTAAATTTTTTAACATATAATTAAAGAAAACTATTTTTATTCATAAAATTTTTTAAATTTAATTGAAAAAAGAAACTTAAATAAAATCAATTGATTTATTTTTACTTATAAATATTGACTAATTTGTAAAACCGACCGTTTAACTAATAACTGATCAATTTTTAATAATAAGAGTTACTAAAATAATCAAATCAAAAAATTTAAAAAGATCTAAAGAGTGGCAAAGATTTTACTTGCCAAACTAATTGAATTTTTTAACGACTAGTCTTAAGCATGCCATGCTTATAAAGCATTACAACAATATGATGTGTTCTTACTTTCAATGTTTAGTATCTTCTGGACTAACTATACAACTAAAATCACTACAAAATTTTTCCAGGCTAGTTAATTCCCACCAAAACCAAGTATCAACCTCCCTCTATAACACTACACTTGATCACAACAATGTGTGTGTTTAGCTGCAGAACTGATTCTGCTCCAAGCAAATTAGTGAACTTGCCATATATTTTGCAGATAAACACACGAATTATACACCAAGGAACTGAAAAAATCAGGGAAAGTTCAAACTTTTCAGTTCTTAATGCATCCATCTTCCCAGTTTCATTGACATTATCTTCCTTTTCTTGTGAGCACGGTGCTTGGCGGCAATCCGCAGCTTTCTCTTTGCATTCCTCGTGGGGTTAACCACAGCCATGACCTTTTCCTCCTGCCTTCTCTTATCTCTCTTCCTCTTGAGAATTTTCCTTATCTCACTATAAACCTGCACAAATTCTTGGATGCCCAGAGTTTTACGTATACTTTCACATACTTCTTGTGCTAACTGTTTCAACTCATCTGAAAGAAAGACCAGACTTTCTTGTCAGGATGCACAAAGAAAAAGGAACAAAACTACATCACCTCTTACGAGAATACAACAATCAAATTCAATTACCATCTGCTATTACGAGTAAAGACAGAGCCCTACCGACCAGAAGGAAACACTCATTTTAAACCAGTTAAGTTGAAATGATCATAAAACATGTTGATAAAGGCAGCTTCGTATAAATTATGGTCTTTAGAAAAAACAACGATGCCTCAAATGTCAATCCATAATGATACGCATTCCAAATGAAATCAAGAACAACATTAAAAGTGAACAAGTTTAGATATACGACCCTGGAGGCTTTCGGTAGTTTGCGAGGGGGAGAACTAAAGCAAGAACTTAAGCTCGCTTATGTGTTAATAATTCTTTTTCTTCACTCACAACTTGCTAGCTATTCTTATGATTGACCCTTCTTTCAGATAATACCCACACTTAAGAATTAACTTGAACGCCACAGCTTTCAAAGTATCAAGAGTTTTTAAGAATTTGTAAGTCATATCAGAAAAGTTGAGATTTACTAAAACTTCAATTGGTTATAAAAAGCCTGCATATGAACAAAAATTAGAAAAGAGAATTGGAAAAGTTAAGCATATTCTACAATTAAAGTGAATTGTACCACTAAATCAACACAATAGCTTATCGAATGCTGGAAAACATTTTAATAGTTTATCCACATTGAATTTCCTTCTTGTAATTCAGTTAACCAGAAGCGCCAAACAACAACAGTTAACCAACTAAAATTCAGACCAAGTCAATGCTTTATGTTTGCAAACAGATTAACTCAGAAGCAGAAGCAACAGAGAGTAAACTAACCAGAAATAAGTTTCCCTGAAAATCCTTCACAAACTTTATACAAGGGTAGAAGCATGTCAATTGCATATTGACGACAGTCTTCCTGATTGATTTGTGCTGAAATTTTCCGAATACAATCGAAGACGATTTTCATCTACAAATAGCAACAGTTGGCAAAAACAATTAAACATCAAAATCAAAGCATAAAAGAAGTGAGGATAAAAATCTAAGAAACTTGGAACAGTCTGTAAAAAAGCTTAGTGAATTTATACAAAATATCCCTAGATTAGCCAACCAACCTGTATAGCCTCCCTTTGAAGGGCAATCTTTCCCATACTTTTAAGCAAATTAGAGACAAAGAAATATCGAAGATTCTCAGACTGTTCTCTGTCATTGTGTTCATGTACATCAGATATAATATATTGAAACAATCCTTTTGCCTTTCCTGAATCAAGCAACTGAAAAGCTTTAAGAAATTGATGCTGATCTTGCTGCTCAAGGGCAGACCAGAACTTGTGGGGATGTACATGTCCTGCTCTTCCCATCAATGTATGGATAGCACAAATTGCAAAAACAAGATTTTCCACGATGAGATTGCTTGAAGCCTCATCGATAGCGTGTGCTTTCAGTTGGTAACAGTGAAAAACGGCTACCATAAAAAGTTTACTTGGTCTCATCAGGCTAAACGTTACAATTGAGTTCTCATTATTCTCTCTGCTGACCTTCGTTGTGGCATCAAAGTAAGAAGCCACAACGCGGCTTGAAATGTTGCGTAACCATGGATGTGGATGTACCAAAAATTCACATATTGTAACATATATATCCTGGAAATTAGCACCAAAAGCACCACACATCAACAGGAAAATTGAGTAAGTTCAAAGGCAACATGTTGCATGACACTAACTGAAAGGTGTTATAGAAAAAGAAAATTCACAAATATTGGACAAAAATTCAAGCCAATTGCAATTAATTCCATCATCTCCACAAGGCTATTTCTTTGTAGGTGAAGCAGAAAAAAAATATTGGTGGAAAACATAGTAATTACTGATTACCACAGCTATGACAACTGCCAGGAACATTGGATATCTAAATATTGGTAATCAATTAACAGCATGCTTTAAATATAAGCATTAAACTAAGGTGATAACCCAGTGATTAGAGCATTGGATGGGTAATTTGATTAATCTCAACATTCAGAACGTCCAATCTCAGCCATCCGGATGCATTAATCGTTTATAAACAGTTATCCTTTATACAACCTTCATGACAATCCCTCCCACCACAAAAGAACTGGGTAATCCCTCAACTATTTGTTTTGTATATTGCTATATTATGTGACAATTCTTATTTTATCTGGTTGATTTTAACATCAAAGAGAATTCCACGGCATTCCAATGTCCCATTGAGGTGAAAGAAAAAGCCAATAGAAACAGATAACAGGCTGCTGCTGGAATAGCAAAATAAATGAATTAGGAAACAGGTCACATGAAACTCAGTTCACCTCAAGTTCCCTTGTAAAGAATAGATCACCAAAACAATGTAGGATCTTCTCCAGCAAAACTAGCGAATAGTAGGCTTCTTTCCATCTAGGAACACCTTCACCAGAAAAATCTGCTGACTGCCTGTCAGTGACAGCATTAACAGCAGACAGCAAAATGTTCCTGCTAAGAGGTAATATGCTACTGATATGGTCTTGAAACCTTGTGCTTATGACATCAACCAGCAATCCCAAGGCCTGCACAATGTAAAGAGATACCATCTGTTACAAGACATGCTAAACCAAACAAACAAAACTTGATAAACACATGGAATTATTAGCTTTTAGTTACATTCACTTCAACAATTTGAATGATATCATAGACCATGGCACTATTCTAAAACTGACAGATATGAGTTTCCAGTAAGATCATCGCATTAGAATACGTATTCTTCAGCTATCTCTCCACTACTCCCAAAGTAGATGGATGAGTTTCCAGTAAGATCATCTCGTTAGAATATAGTATTCTTCAGAAAATTTTCTCCACTATTCCCGTGAAACCATTTTTTTTCAAAAGATCCAATATTATTAGATCTTAATCCAGGATAAAGGGCTACCATCATTAGCAGGTCGCAAATTCAAATATGCACTCTGCATAACCAGGTCCAGTATGCTTCCCACAGTCCCTAAGATCTGTAGTGCTGAAAATTTAGGTTGCTGGAACCTAGGTAAGCTTTAGTTGCTGGAATTTAGAATTGACGACTGTGTAACTAAGGAACTAAAAAGAAAATGACAGGTCTAAGAATTACTCTTAGGAGTTGCAACAAGAATTAAGATCACTTCAAAGGTTTGAACAAACAGAACTTTTAGTATCACACTGATGGCTTTCAGAAGTGATTGCTAAAAACCTAAGGATCTTTCCAAAACCTAAAAATCACTCCCAGAAGAAATATGAAAGTTCAAAATTTTGGAAAAGAAAACGACTGTTATTCCATTAACTTAATGTACAACTTCAATATATAGGCTTTTTTCCCACTTATCCTTACAAGCAAAGGAAGCAAGCATTTTCTTTACCCTATTTGAGTGGAACTCCTAAACTAGAAAATCAGACTACTAACATAAATAAATCCTAAACTAAAACAAATTGCCTATCATCCATACTTCGAAAAAAGTCTACTGCACCTTTTCTTTTCCCTTCCCGCTCATTGATGTATTAATTTAACATGTAAGTTTCCCAAGAGCTGAGATCCTGGAAACAGTTAAGTCGATAAACTTGTTACAAGTATTTACCTGTGCACCAGGTGTTTGTTGTTGGTGCTTGGCACTCATGTACCAAGATAGACTGAGCTCGAGTATTGTATCAAGTAAATGTGGACTAGCACGCCCAGTCAAAAGTTTGATAGCTTTAGCAGCCATTGAGCGGATTTCATTGTCATTGTCATTGACCAAGCAAATCACCAAATTCATAAATAATGGCAATGCATGTATATCCAAAAAGCTTTTTGGGAATTTGATTATTATGTCTTTGAGCATTTCCAGGACAGCCTTTCTACCAGTTGGATGCTCATAGCTGCATACAAAAAGAAAAATAAAATCTTTATTCAAAGATAATAAAATGTATGAATGTGCCTATAGAGACAGAGAGAGAATGGCATTTTTGTGATACATGCCTTAAATTACTGAGCAAAAAGTCCAACAGTTGTTGCAAATAGGTTCCTGAAAGATGATAATCGAGTAGAAATTGAATCAATATCTGACTGCATTTCTTCCCAAGAGAATCCTCTCCACCTTTTACCATCAAGTCTGCAACTTGAAGCATAATATCATAGATTTCAGGGACAACTAACTTGCGACTAACTATCGCTTTTAAAAGTGAGAGGGCAACAGAAGAAGAGCAGCTTTCACGGTCGAAAAATAATGGAGAGCGAATCAAAAAATGCAACTGATCAGAGGAAAGTGTAACTCTAGTACTCCGCAGAAGTACAGTTAACAACCTTAGACATGATTGCACCAGAAGACTATTGGCATTGGGGGAGGTTTGTGCAACATCTAGCAATGTGACTTTTATTTTATCTGCTTGAGATGCAAGAGATGGCAGAGGTAACCTTACAAGTGGAGCAAGACATTTAATGGATGCAGATAATATGTCTTCGTACTTGGAACTCAAGCAGCTGCCAAGAAGTTTTACAAAAGGATCCAACATTGTCAAAAGATGCTCATTGTTTTTATCCAATTTCACTTTCTTTATATGGCTATGGAATAACCCAAGAGCAAACACAGTAATAAGATGTGAGCACACTGGTCTACCACTAACCACTCCGCTAGAAGAAATTGGTTTTGCATCTTGAACCTGAGTATGATGACCACTTCTCTCCACAATTGAAGAAATACCCTGAGAATTTTCCTCATTTATTCCATCCTCAATCAGGCCATAAACAAAAATAAAGAGATCAGTCTGATCTACAGACGGATTGCATTCTAAACCAAGAGCAATATGGTGTAACATATTTTCGAGTTTGATTTTGAGCTTTGCAGTCAAGTGCTTCTGAATATGAGCTGTAACGGGGGAAAGAAGTTCCAAGGCATTACTTCTGAATGTTATGCTTTGGGCTATCAATTTCAAGGTTTCAAATGACTTTCGCTTCCTCGTTTCCTTCATTTTAGAAGCAATCTTCTCCACATCTTTCTCTTCAGAAACATCCCCAAGAACGTCATTCTCCACCACTGAGACAAGATCTTTTAAACAATAATCTAATCTCCCACAGATGGGATCTGTAAGAAACTTTGATAAAAGAAAATTGAGAGTATAACCCAACACATGGAGTTCATATCCTCGCTTAAGGGTAGCTCGCAAAACCCCAACAACAAATTGCAAGTATTCTAGTCCAAGCTCCTTCAAACAAGCAGTCAAAGCAAGCCTAGCCTCATCACGAGAACTCTCCATACGACTCTTTAAATGATTTGCAATGCGGTGAATGATACTGGGAAGTTGTGAATCCATCATGTCAGCAGGAAGCAACTTTAGCACTTTCAGTGCAGCAACGCTGACATTGACATTGACTTTATCAGAATCAGAACCCAGCAACTTTTGTATCTTTGGGAACACAGTTTTACGAAGACAAGCTTGTACTTCAGTGACGGTATCAGAACTAGCAGTTTTTTGAGAAGTTGTTGAAAAACTGCTATCTGTACCTTCTTTAACATCTTGGGTTGAACAAGTTCCAAGAAAATGAAAATGGTCCAATATAGCACAAATTAGTCGCAATAACATCTTCTGCTTCTTCAGATTCAAGCTCATCTCTCTAAAGCATCGGATCAATAATGCATAATATGACCCCCATTTCATGCAAGCAGAAATTGAGGCAAGGGCCTCCAAGCATGCGTTTTTAACATGCTCCCCCTTGCCATCTTCTACATCAAGCAACATGTTGAAAAATAGCGGCACAAATATTTTATTTATGATGGCCTGAAAAATCAATAGTTCAGCATAAATTTCAACCAGGTAAAAATGTTGACTTCAACACATGATAAAGTGGAATAATTACCTCTGACATATTGCTTTTTCTGATAACATTACTGAAACGTGCAAGCGCCCTTGCTCTTCTGTGCTTCTGCAACACCAAAGTAGAGCATATAGGCATCTTAAGCAATAATAAACAGACGCATTCAACATCAAATATGTTCAGAGATCTCTTATGTTAGATGACAAGCAATGAAGGCAATTTCATTAAAGTTAACCTCCTAGTTTTGGCACGGTGAAGTTAAGCCATCCACCAAAACTTCTACCAAAAAGGA
The DNA here is from genome assembly GCA_024520955.1 of Erythroxylum bequaertii. Taxonomy (NCBI): domain Eukaryota; kingdom Viridiplantae; phylum Streptophyta; class Magnoliopsida; order Malpighiales; family Erythroxylaceae; genus Erythroxylum; species Erythroxylum bequaertii. The sequence goes on along the minus strand of JANIJF010000209.1, from coordinate 6,469,548 downwards.
CTACATATCCAAATTATTGCAGTCCAAGACAATTATTTTTAATACAAAATTCCATTGACCTTTCACCCTTGCCTATAGCAACTCGTGAAAATTCATAAATTGAAGCTAAATAGTCAATCTTTTGCAACAAAAAGGTACTGAATATTGTTAACAAAAAAAATCAAGGAGTAGCATCTGTTAGACTACTTTTTGCATGCATCAACTATGCTTTCGACTGCTGATAGATATAAGGACGGACATAATGGCCAATCAAAGGGTTTTTTGGACTGTTTAATAATAGTGAAATTTGGTGGGCTCCATTAGATATTATTTTCAACGGATGACCCCTATTTGAATATCACCATTCTCTGTGTAAAGGTTCAATTTTCCTCAATCCAGATTAAGGCACAAATAGGGCAATTAAATATGAATGAATTACACATTTATTTTTGTGGGAAGAGCTTCTGATAAGCTAAAACAAGAAAACTTATGTCAATTACTAGGTAAACAAAATGAATGCCTAAAATATCATTATTTTTATTAAGGCCATGTTTTATGTCCATAAGAAAGACAAGACCATGTCGGATTGATCTCTAAGCTCAAATCTGACAAAGTATTCACATTAAAATGTTTGAAAAAAAAGAAGAAAAAGACTTGGTCAAACTGTTTAAGGTCAGGCACTTTCAGGTTGAAGGAACTGGATCATTGATTTTTTTGGCCCAGTTGCAAATTTGTGCTTTTTCCTAATTGATCCAACCACTTCTTGGATCAGTTTAAGGTTTTTCAGGATGAATCAGCTGGGCCAGTGTAATTTGATACACATAAATAACAACTCTATGGCCTCTGAAGAAAAGGCTGAATCACTATGAACATCAATCTTAGCACAACATATTGAATGAAAAACAATGGCCCTAGCAAATTTGTGGTATGGATTAATTGATAAAAGACAACCATTATAAGGTGAAGTCCAAGACCTGTAAATGCGTAATATTGTTAAAGAAATCCTGTTCAACATCTTCTGAACACAAAGCTCCAAGTGAATTAAGGTCTGACACCCCTGGAAGCTTTAACACCATTTCTCGCAGTAGCTCAACCCACTCCTGAAACCATTGAAATCTATTATGAAAATCACTCAAAGACTAAGTAGTATCTATTACCCATTCCGATATCACTTGCCCAACCCTTTTTTTAAACCAAACCCCACAAAAAGTTAAACAACGATTGTGGCCGAAAAAATTCTACATTATATAACAATGAAAGCATTTGGTATGTTTCACCAAGAAATGTTCTCATTTACTTCTTTCTCAGACAGCTAATTGAAGGAACCAAGTTATGCTCTCTGTTCAAACAACATAATTAGTAATATTAAGATGAAGTTCAAAGGCTCCGACGTTTCTCAGTTTCAAGCAGTTATTTGCAAATCCAATGGACTCAAAAACAAAATCCCAACACTCCCCCACTCCAGCTATATTTGGGGGTTTATAATACCTTCCTAACAGAGCTTCCTGCATTCATTGCATTGCCCAAATGCTTCAAAAGAAACTTTTTCAACATTTGCTGAATTCCTACTCTTGTCCAACAACCTTCAGTACTTGCTATCATCTCCCCATCCATTCCACAGTGATTCTCAAGTTCCGCACCAAGAGTTAGAGCAGAAAAATCAACAAAAGAGAGCAGTGACCTATAAGCACTATTTCTTAAGATTAATTCTTCCGAGGACATATCATATATGCAATGTGATAAAACAACCAATGCATGGTCTTCCGGAACTGAGAGGAAAAATCCAGCCCCAATCCTTTCATAAGCATTCACTATGGTGTCATAATCAAGACCACCAAGTTCTTCAGCAGAGGTTGCATTCAGGTTACGGACGATGTTTGCCTACATTTTCAACAGCAATAAGATCTTCAGTAAAATACAGTCCTAAGTTTCTATGAAAGAAAGAACCCAAAAGACAAACAAAACTTAAAGCTTACCACCAATATAATGGAAGGATCAGTTTTTGCAAGGGTATCAAGAAGATCACAAATGCACAAGCGCATATCCAGTTCAGCAGATACCAGAAGTGGAGAGACAGTTTTAAGAATCTTTGTACTGCAATCCTTTCCTGATATTGGAATGAGATCTCGAATGACTTCCAAAATCTCAATATGGACACCTGCAGAAATCAATTAAGCATCACATATCACCACAGAAGCCAAGTGGTGGTAAACTCATACTATATTCACAGATTCATACTAGATTAAGGAAATATTCTTACCAAAATTCTTCGAATTTGTTAATAATGGAAGCAAGACATCTAGAATCTTCTTTGCCAGTAACTGATCTGTTACATACTTCAACAGCAATTTGAAAATGCTAATGTGCTTATCCTCGAGATATTTGGTCAATTTCCTGGTACAAAGCACACCAATGAGTGATTGGATTTTTATTGTTATTTATTTATGCAAAATTGGATGTGAAAAAGCTAGATTAACACAACAGTAACCTAGGTACAATAAACGACCCAGAGCAAACTAGTCATCTCAGGACAAAAAGTTACCATTTCCTGGTGTAAGAGCCTTTCAGGTTTCATCTTAAACCAAAATATAGATTATAATTTCACATTAGATACTTAAATGTAATTGAGTTACATGATTAAACTTCATCAAATTCCTAATGAATAAAAGAATCAAAGGACGCAATCATTGAAGTGTATGATAATTACCGTTTTTTTGCATTATCCCCCTGAAAGAGAGAATGCAAGCTTTGGACAAGTTCATCCAGGTTTGGCAGAAGAACCCCTTTTACAACACTATCTCCACCTTCCAAATATTCATCAAGATTCAAAAGGTTTTCAATAAACTCAAGAACACAAGATATAATTGCCTCGGAAGCAGTCTTGACAGTTAGAATTGAAAACACGTCAGAAACAAGGTTCTTTTCCCTATTTAACAAGGGTAAAAGATAATGGCTTTTGCTCATAGCCAAAAAGCATGAAAACAGTGAACTTGGCCTCCCACTGCTAGACCCCTCGTTCTTGAAACTGTCTACTAAAGGTTTCACTGATGTAAAAAACATGTCCCAAAATTGACAACCAAAGCTATGATTATCATACTTATTTAGTACTAGACAAACAATTTTTAGGCACAAAGACCTCACGTCCTTAAGCTGCTGGCAAGATGTGTTGGCCTGCACGTGGAAACAATTTTCATTAACACTGCTAGTTGTGACATAATAATTAAATTAATCAATGAAGTATATTCTTAGACAATGATTTTTTCGATATAGAGAAAACATACAACAGAAAACCTAAAATCCTCCTTCTTACCACCACAACTGGGTTGTGGATACATGAACAACAAGAAACTATGCTTCCCATACGGTAGAACATACAAAAGAAGACTACTAATATGCATCGCACCAACACTAGCAATTTTACATCTTCTTACTAATCAGTAATCGGTATACTCCATGTAATAGGAATTACCAGCATATGATTTTCTGCTGACTTCTCTTTTTCATGCAATTCCAAGTTGGTTGAGGACACACTTTGCACTGCAGAAGTTCCAGCAGCCTTTGCAACATGAAGACTAGAAGAGCAGCTTTCCAGTATTTGAACAACACATCCCATCAATAAATCCAGAAAAGGTTTGATAAGTGATTCATCAAAAACCCCAAGAATCTCTTCAACAACATGCAGAAAACCAATTTTCTTTTTCGACGACAAGATTGTCGAATTTTCCAAGGTCAAGTCCTTCAAGATAGTCGATGGGGAATATTCACTGCTAAAACCATGAGGTGGGGTCGAACTAAACATTATGGTACCATTGGTTTGACTTGATCCACTATGCAGTGGCTTTGTCAACAATACAAAAAAGAGAGCAATTTCATTGACATCAAGTTGAGCTATGAATCGAAGAACAGCCTTTCTGTGGTGCAAACTTGTGTGCTAAAAATGAGAGAGAATTTACATATGTCAACAAAAGGTGCAGATAGTGAAACATAAAACCAACAGAAAGTAGGGGCAATGAGATTAGTAAGGATTCAAATAAGCATACCTTTCGAGAGGCAAGTGTCTTAAGCTTTCTCACTTTTGGCATTAGAATACGTATAACTAAGGGCAAAAGATTAACTCTGTGATCTTCTTGAATGAGACCGGAATCTCTGCTTAAACCCCACGTCACCAGTTCTTCCCTCAGTTGTTTTGAACTGATCAAGTTTCTCAAATGCTGTTCATAAGGAACTAAGAAATCATCTTTCCAAGTTAAAAGACAATCTAGAACCTTCATCTGTATTTCAGCATCATTCTCCTCAATAAGTCTGGAAAACGAAATGATGACATTTGTCAATGATATTTTAGATTCAATATAGCAAACATTGAGGAACCAATTTCTAAAAGCAAAGTATATATTAAAGCTGCACCAACCTTGAACTTATGACATCTTTTAAGAACTGACTACGGTAAAAAGCTTTGGGATTTCGCATAAGTTTCAGCAAGTCCAGCCAATCTTTCAGGATGCCTTTCCACTCCTTGCCTTTACAAGCATCTGAACTGAAAGTTGAGACACTAAAAAATGCACCAACAGTTTAATAAATTTTCCATTTACATATTATTTAAACCAAATAATGATTCTATAAACCAACAAAGTCACAGAAAAATACCTACCTCACCAAATTGTCATTATTGTAACCCAAAAACTTCAAAAATAGTGGTACAATTTGTCGAGAATGAGATTCAGCAGAAGAAGAGAGTTTTTGCAAGGATTGAAGCAATGAAGATATAACAGTTGAATGTGGAGTGCTATCAAACTCAGGGGCCAAAAAAGAATTGAAATGCCTGATCAGTTCTGGAAACAAAAAGCAAAGGAAGTATTCAGTTTCATTTTCTTGCTAAAAGGGCTGCAAGGATGCACACTAGCCACCTATGAGTTTCTAAAGAACACAACTTGCGAAATTGGTAGTGACTTCAACAGCAAATGTACTTCACTGAACTGTCCGATATGGTCATCTCGGATAAAATAACATTAACAAAGTTGAAAACATAATAGTTCAATAACTGCATTAATGAGGAACCATTAGCACATACCACTGGATTTCTCAACCAGTCCAGCAATTTTTCCACTATCTTCATCATGAGACATCAAAAAAACAGATATCAATTGTTCAACATAATTAATGAATTTGTCCCATACAACTCTTGTGTACTTGTCAATGAGAACTGCAAGGCATTCAGATGCTGGATCCCACAGATAATTGAAACGATTGTAGAATATGCCAATCAGCCCACTCAAGACAAGGGGTATATAAGCTATTGGTACCCTTCCAGTAGAGAGAGTCATCTGTACTCTAGAAATCAATAAGATGACTTTCCTGCTAGTAGATACTGACAAAGGAGTTGACTCAATTAAGAGCAGTAGCTGAAGAACCTGGAAATTGAAAGAGATTAGCCAGGATATGCTTGGATAAAGCATGAAGTTGTCATATGAAAGAACAATGATATACGCACATCACCACCATTGCCACACATATCAGAAGAGTTAGGAACTTCAGTTTTCATTTTCTTTTCAGGTGGCTCATCTTCAGTAGACATTATACAAGCTTGTGGTTCGTAGTGACACAAAATTCGAAGAGTTGAAACACGAATTTCCTTGTCTATGTTGCACAAGTTACCAGCAAATGTTCCTATTGCATCTGCAACATTTCTTGCTTCAAACTCAGGAGGATATAATTTATGCCTGCCATCTGGTTCCCGCACAGGCCTATCAAATTACAGCAAGCAAATCATAATAAATGGAAAATGTCATCCATAAAAAGCAGGCTTTGCACGATGTGCAGAACAACGAAACAAATCAACCTACCCATACGTGTAATCCAAATAGTCAGCAATAGCAGACAAGACATGACGTGATGTTTTATGTTTTTCTGCAAGATGTAGAACATTGACTGTTTCTTGAATTCCGGACTTGTTACCATACTTGCAAAAGGAACATAAAGCAGCACCTAAAAGGCTTTGCCAAGCATGTCTCGAGATAGCTGCAATATTTTCTGAAAGAATAGCACAAGAACAGTCCCCCAATCAGGCAAAAGTTCTAATAAAAGAATATATATTTTTTATTTTTCTTATCACAATATAGTTCGTTTTCTATATTCATAAAGAGTTAAGGAGTATCATTTAATTTTTTCAAATATACTGATTATGACTTCGGCAAAACTATAGTTATCATTCCACATTTTAAAGGATCTAATTTACTATTAGGTATTCATTCGGAAGTAACAAGAACAACTGAAAGGACTCACATCTATATATTCTTGAGATGAGGTACATCGTATGATACTGATCAATGCCACAATAAATATACATAACAACAAAGTAATAAAGTTTGAAAGACAAACCAGATTCAGTAATCAGAAGGCGATCAATTGCGTCTATCAAGTCTCTCATAAGGTATGACCTTTCTTGGATATTCATCATATGAGGATAGCAGCATATAACTGCCCACAGCTGAGCCAAATTGGCCTCATCTACTAGAGATGATATTGTGTCATTGTGAACGTTACTGTTGATAATTTCAATCCAGGAGCAGATGGTCCTCTGCAGGAAACTACGAATATTCGGAAGGTCTTCAGATGTTCCATTGAAGAAGCTAGTGCCTAAAGCTTCCTTTTGTAGTCTATCACATAAGGATAAAAGCAGAAACACAACGTCTTCCTGGGATGTTTCTATCAAGTCATTCAACACACTGATGTCCAACGAAAATGTCAATAATCTCAGCTTGTTAAGATCTTTCTAATTTGAATAAGAAAATAAAGATGTTATGCTACCTTAAGACATTGAATCTGAATTCATATAGTACTTGCACATCCTTCTTCAGCAGTTCACTGATAAAAGTCAAACACCTGAAAACAAGCAACATTTATCAGTTAAATAATAGCAGAACAGCAAAAACGATGCAACATAGACTAGTAGTGATTACCTTGGGTTTCGCAAATGAAATACAGGAGCCCATTGCAATGAACAATGAGAGATGGCAGATATATCTCTTAAATGGTTAAGCCCATCAAGAATGCATAACATTAGCATTAGAACCTTATCAATAACTTCGGGTAAATGCTCTTTTCCCTCTGAGACACTGGTGGACACAATAAATTTCTTGATAATTGATCCCACACAATCAAGCATAGGTTGATAATCTGCACAGGATAGTGGCGGTTTAAAATTGGAAATCCACATGCTAAGAAGAAATATATTCCAACGTTAAAGAGTTCAAACAGATAATAAACAAATTAAAATTCATGAGGAACTTCGGAGCTCACCAACCATAGTGTGCTTATAATTACTCCATAAAGCGGATAAAAACAATGATAAAAGCCGGCTTAAGTGCAGTAAGTAACAATTGGTCACACAGCCATCTATCCTCTGATAGAGGCAGTTCCACATCAGAACTAACTCCTTCTGTTCTATCTCTTCACACAATCTCTCAAAGGTAGAGCTCATAACTTCAATAACAGTATCAGCTCCTGCAAGGGGAAGACAGATTAGAAACAAATAAAAGTTGGAAGCTATCATAACCTAGTAGGCAATCAGCCATTCACCCATGAAAGACAATTACACTATTGCTTCGTGAACTTATTTACAAAGTTAGCTGGTTATGATATTCACACTCTGGCTGGAGCTCTCTCACATCTTCCAGTTTCTTAGCAGCAAATAGAAAGTACGACTGATGTAGTAATCGTGAGCAGCTTATCCTCCCTTTTTCTTAACAAAAGCAAGTTTAGGGATATCATCCTAGTGTTATTTGGCTTGAGCAGACAATTGGATTTGCCAATATGGCTAAGATTAGATGTAATCATTCTGACAAAACCACAAGACATTGTAAGATAGCCACATAGGAGGTCCCTGACTAGCAGAAACTTCTACGTCTTATTAAGTCAGATAAGTTGAGTCTAATATTTGCATCACTTTGTCCTAATTGTCCAAAAGGAAACTTCAAAAAGGTACACTCTAGGTATATGAGAATGTCATACTCAGCTTTCTGTATAGCAGTATCTGCAGTAGATTCTTATCCAAGAATTGTATTATTTGATGATGACATGGGAGTTGCTAAAAACATGTAAAGTCTATGGCTAACCCAATAACGAAGTTTCATAAGGGGGCCGGAGCAGGCTACCATGTTTATGCAAAAATAGCAGATTATGGTATCTAAATTTATAAGATAACAAATTTTATGCAATAAATTGTGGTCCTTTAATTCAACCAAGTAGCTATTCCATAAATGAGAAGACAAGGTCTGTCAGTGGAAATGTTAGATTTGAAGATTTCTAAGGTGTGGGATGGACAAGCCATCATAATCGATCTTTTCAATTTAAAATTTCTCTACCCATATTTTTTATTTATGACTTGCGTAAGTACCAAATAAGTGCATTATAGGTATCCAAAAGTAGTTAAGGCAACTTGAATAAAACGTTAAAACAGTATGCAAAGCAGGATAAAATAGTCTGCATAATCATCAATAACAGAAAATTAGCTGAAGATAAATTTCACAATATCTTGTTGAGATGAGTATAGTTTTACAGCCCAATTACCGACGAAATCGTCAGTATATGCTAATTGTTTTGCCGACCGAAATAAAACTTCCGTTGGAACAAGATGGATATCTTTGATGACGGTTTATCACATTCCGTCAGTATACGTTTCCACACTCACCGACGAAAAGAGATACTCTGTCGGTGTAGACACCGACGTAAATGTTATCTACCATCGGTATATTTACCGATGGAATCTAAGTATCATTGGAAAATTTATCGATGGCTTATTTTACGATAGTTATGTCCATTGGTCTTATTTTGTCGCAAATGTATAGTACCGACGAAAAGTTCCATTATTCCGTCGGTAATTACCGTTGGTAAAAACCCATTTTCTTGTAGTGTATGGTGATGACAACTGAACTATATAGAGCTCCAGCAATAGCCTTGGAGAAGGAAAGAGTTGATGGCTACTGCTGGAGATTTTGGATGTTTGATGGACTAGTTGCCAGTGATGAGGTGCTTTCGTAGATGACGATGACTACAGGTACTAACTGTTGACAGCAGCAGTGGCAATGGCAGTGACAACAACCTTGGGTTGCTGGGGTTTCATCTTGTTTGTGAAATTATGATTTCTAGAATGAAGATGAGTTTGTTTAGACATGCAGTATATGTTATTTTAATGTGGGAATAGGGAAGCCTTAACCTATAATAAGGTGTGTTTGGTAATTAGGATTGTGTATTATAGAATTAAGATAAGTGTTGTTTAGGTACTTAAATAATGTATTACAGACCTAATTTTGAGCTTGTTTCATTCTTATATTAAGAGTAATCCAATACTATAATAATCTATAGTCAAATATAATTTGAAAGATTTTTTAAATTTGAAATCAATTCTACAATTATATTAAACTGATTCTTATTTAAATTTTTTAAAAGTTATTTCTAAAGTTAAAATTAATTGTATTTCAATTAGATTGAAATTAATTAATTAGGCTCATTAAAATTAAAAAGTGTTTTCAAAGTAATTAAAAAAGATATTTTTAATTAAATTTATATACCTATATATGCAATTTTATGTTTAATGAGACAAATAAAATTAAATTTATCATTAAAATATTAAGTACACGTTAAGAACATAATTGTTGTCTTCTATTCTTACGAGAATAAATTGAAGTTATGTTTATTGTTAGGCTTGTTGAACAAACTTAAGGTTATTTTAACTCGAATATGTTTAGTCTTATAACAATGAGTTTTATTTAACTAAATTTGTGTGATTTAGATGAGCAAACTCGTGATCATATGAATTTAGAGACAGGGTTAGGAAGAACATATAAAATATGATTTGACAAGAGTTATTACCTAACAAATCTAGGAGTCACATGAGATGTAATTTAGAAAATTGTTATCTACCTAATCTAAATTTAGTTAGGTTGTTGAACAAACTCAAGTCAACTAAATTTGATTGAAATCTTAACCCACTAGAGAGATTAGAGTAATGTTTCTGAATAGTAATAAGGGATATCATTTCGAATAAAATAGGTAAAGTAACTAAATACATAATTAAAGTCTTGATCTTATTTAGTAGTCATGATATATAACCAATTACTTGTTTTCTTACATTTATATTTTGCTATGAGTGTAAATTACCTTTGTTTAGTATAGTTGATACTAAGTTGTTAATAAACTAAATTTATTGGAAACATGTTAGGTTTGAGAATATTTTTCAAAGATAGATAAACAAAAGTTGTATGTCCATATGTGATTTTCCTATAATCCATGTTGAGGATTTAGTGATAAAATTTTAGAGATATTTCAAAATTATGCAAATGATAAAATATAATGTCATTTTTAATAGACTAATGTCTTATAAACTTTGATGAATAAATGGAAAATATATGTTAACACTATGATAACACAATGCAATAGGTTACATGGAGTAGAGTTGAAAATATAGTACCTTGATGAAATTATTCCACTCAATTTAGCTTAATAAAACCATAAATATGGACTACAATTGAAGGCATTTTCTATAATATGATATGGTAATAGTATGATATGATAATAGTTGTTGCTAGAAAAAAAAATTACATGACTTTTCTTGCCTCTATGTGATTTGATAGATATCATATGTATTTCGAGTTCATACTTATGACTACTTGATAGTGAATTTGGATTCAACATTATTATAATGTTCAAGGTATGATAAGAACTAAGTCCTTGAGTAAATACAGTAAATCCAAATTTATACAAATATTTTGTACATATTGGATCAAGGAGACTTATGGTTAACATAAGTGACATTAAATTGTTAAATTTATACATCTGATGTATTGGAAGTAATAACAATCCATAAAACGATGATATTTGCATTTTATATTACTAATGACTTTATGTGATATAGTCATATGTATTAAATGAAACATTAGTTTAAAATTTTAAAAAGTTCAAATTATTTAAATCTAAGTAGAAATTAAGCATTGAGAATGTTAAAGTAGAAATTCAGCATTGAGAATGCTAAAGTACTTTGATGAGATTGATGGAGTAACATTTAATTTTTCTGTTATCTATAGTGTATGAGATTCTCTGGTGAATATTTCGACAACTAAATTTTATAAAAAATATTCATTTACATAAGGAGAAAAATGAAATATGAGATATTATATAATACAATATTTATTTCTTCTATAGTTAAGTCTAGTACTACAACGTATCTTTAAATGTTTCAACTAAATCAATTAGCAAGATTTCATATTAGATATGAAGGAAAGACTTTGAAAGAGTCAAAGCTAATAATTTTGGGATATGCTGTTTAGTTGAAGTATGTATTGTCAAATAAATTTTAAACTAAATTGGATAATAAAAGGTTATCAAAGATCTAAAAAGTTAGATATAATTTTTCGTATCCTATTGAGTAAGATGTTTGTTTCAATGTATACTTATAAAAGAATGGTCATCAAGATAAGTAGTGGGAGTAAATGAAATTAAGAAGTTCGAATCTTATGATAATTCATATAATTGGAATTAGTTCCTTTATTGATACATTTGATGTATATTTGAAAGGCTATGAGATGTTGAAAGATTCACGTTTATGATGAATTCAAAGAGTTTATTTTAGAGATGTTGAAATATTCACTTTCATGATGAATTCAAAGAGTTTATTTTAAAAATGATTGTAAATTTATCATATCTATAAAAAGGTTAGTAAGAGTATAGTTGTCATTTTCAATGAGAGTATGTAGAGACATATTGCTTATAGAGAGAACACTAATTCATTTTTTTCAGTTTTTGAAAATGTAATTATCCATTAACAAATCTTGTTGAATATGAAAAGATAACAACTCAATTATAGGAATTAGATTTATAAAGACAGACATGAAAGTTGTATACTTATTTTAGGTCCAAGTACATAGATAATGTACTAAAAGTGTTTAGTATTTGAGATATCTGATACT
>JANIJF010000209.1:6272556-6288808 GCA_024520955.1 Erythroxylum bequaertii | reverse complement strand
TTATATTTAGACATAAACATGTTATCCAGTCAAGTTCTATTTTCCATAGGCAGCTTTGTCATTTTGTACCTTCCAAGGGTATCAAAGCTTACTTCTTCCCGAAGACAACATACATCAAAAGATTTAGTTAGATTTGGTGTACAAAGTAAATGCTATTGTAAAGAAATTTATTAGGACGTAGATTCCTGACGTGACAACTCTTTATACGCGAGGTTCACATTGACATCCAAATTTAAGTCATATGTTACATGAAAAGGTGTTAAGTGGTTTTCTCTTGTAAATTATAGTTGAATTACAATTAAATTGATGAATATTTATTTTAAATTACCAAACATAATTAAAAACAAACAAAGAGCTTATTCACAGTTTAAGCCAAATGAATCTTTACATTAGTAGCATTCTTCTTCTTTTGCTTGTCTACGAGTGATCCCTTTACTTTCCAACTAACTCTCTTTATGCTGTCAGGCCATTTCTTGATGGAATGAAACTGATAGGATTGCTTTGCTCCAATTCAAGAGTGGGATATACCCTTTTGGAATCTTTAACTTCTGCAAAAAATGATTCCAATTCCTTCTGCAGCTGGTATGGTATCACATGCAGTCTGCAGCATCAACAAGCCAAGTCCTTAACATAACTTGATTCCAGGTTTCTGAAAAAAATATTTTTAGATGTTTAGTTTTTAACTTAATATGCTAAATTAATTTTTATATATCTAATTAGGAATAATCATAACATTAAATAAATCTCCTTATGCTAAATGATTTTATTTATATGCCAAGAGGATAAAGTGCATCCAATTAAAAAAAAACATGTGAATGAAAAGATAAAAGGACCAACGTCCTATCTACATGTTATTATTGACTTGATCTCAAATATGAAAATATGAAAAGTTTGTACTTATTCATCACAATTTAAAATTTTGTTTTATAAAATAAAAATAAGAATATGTTCAAAATAGTCGAATCTATTTTCACTTTTAAATAAAAGAATCATAACTAGAAGTTACACTTCACTAATCATTCCAAATAAAATTAGGAGAATAGGATCCTTATCAATACTTAGGAAAACTGAAACTGAGGATTAAGCTACTTCATCCTTAATCAGCAAAAGCCAAAACTTCTTCAGAAGGGCAAGTTGTTGCAGAATATAGTGTTCAATTTGCGAGGTTCAACTAGAGTTGTCTCCATACTAGTTACAACCATAGCTGTTGTTGAAATAAGATGCAACTGCCATTTTCGGGGGGCGTGGAATGCTAGTTGGTGTAGTGCATAGAGTCGTGGAGTGCTTGTTTAGAAGGTACATTGAGAGAGGAATGAATAAGTAAGCTTTGATACCCTTGGAAGGTACAAAATGACAAAGCTGCCTATGGAAAATAGAACTTGACCGGACAACATGTTTATGTCTAAAAATATAATGCTTACAAGTTGGCTAACGTTCCAAGTAGTGAGGGAATGGAACTAGTTAAAAGGTTGTCCTCCATAGTAAAACAGTTAGGTTTACTAAATATTTGTTTAGGATTGATCCAAAGAGTCTAGTTCTGCCAATGCCAAAGAATCTGAGATTTGGGAGATTGAGGTCAATGTCTAATGGTACAGTCCCACAAATTTGATTATCAGCAATTGAAAAGACGCTATGTGACGAAATATTAAATAGTCTCAAGAATTGTACCAGAAATGCTATCGAGTCCAATTGAGAAGCGTGCTAAGCTTGATAATTTGAACAGGAAGCTCCCCACCAAACTGTTTTCTCCGACACAAAAAAATATAGACCAATGTCAGGTTGCCAAGTGAAGCTGATAAATTTTCTGTCAAGTTGTTCCCGTAAAGGCACACATACGTCAGCTCCACAAGAGAGTCAATACCTTCAGGGATTTTTCCAACATGCTTGTTGGCGGGTAAAGTGTATTACGTACTGGGAGCTTGGTGCAACGAGTCAAGTTGCTGGGAATATCTCCCTCTAAAATGTTCTGGTTCAGATCAAAGTATCTCAACCGGAATAAGTGGTCAACTTCCTGTGGAATCTCTCCAGTAAGTGTATTTCTTTTCGAACACCAGGTTCCTGGGAAAACTAAGGTTTCCGATGTACGGAGATATAGTTCCAACAAATCTCTGTCCAGTTATATATGTTCAAGGGCGTGACTCGTTGATGTCGACGGCTGCTTATAATACCATAACAGATGCAGAAGGAATAGAAATCATTTCAGTAGTTGAGGACTCCAAAAGGGTAGTTGTATCAGTATATCCCACTCTTGAATTTGGGCAAAGCAATCCTGACAATTTCATTTTCTAAAGAATTTGCCTGACAGCACAAGAAGTTGGAAGATTGTAAAAGAATCACTCGCAGACATGCAAATGAAGAGACAATGGTGGTGGTTTGGGTGGGCCCGTACCATTTTAGGTTTTGTCTCAGTGGTGAGAGGCGCGGGTCATGTACCTAACAAAATCCTGAGGTCTCGAGTTCGAGCCCCACACCCACCAAAGATTGTAGTTCAACTCGCTGCACCAAAAGGGACAAAACCTAAAATGGTGCGGGCCCACCCAAACCAGGTGGAAATGTAAACTATAAAGATTCATTTGGCTTACTTAGTGTTTTAAGCCAAAGGAACATCTATATATATAACTAATTAATTAGTGCATTATGAAACCATAATACTTTTTTTTTAAACGAAAAAATCTTGGTAATTATTTTTCGGATGTGTATCGAGTAAATCTTCGGATTGACGTAATAATATGTAAATCACGCCAATTGAGCCTAAAAAAGCCTTGTATAATAAACTCAATCGAGAGAGTGTAAATTGAGAGATTCAAACATTGGACCAATTAGTGAATTATTCAATACAGTAACTGATATGTTTATATATTAATTTTTGTCCACCAATTAAGTGGTCAGAAGTCATAGAATGAATAAGGATTATTATGACTTCCACTACCACGTTCATTTTGAAATTGTCTATAGTACTCTAGCGCACATAACAAAGTCGTAGTGGATAAGAAGAAAATTGACTTAGTGAGAACTGAATCAGCTAACCCATGTGGTGACCTGAGACCTTAGAGTGGTAAGAATGATTTGGAGTTAAAGTTAAAAGCAGGTAGTGTTATATGATGGAGGATTAAATAATTGATGTAAAGTTTGTGTTTTTCTTCATCAAGATTCAAAATAATTGATGAAAATTTTCTGTTTTTTTATCAGGATTTAAAATTATATTTTTACATGAAAATGAGAATATTGATTAAATAATATTTCTCTTAAAATTTTATTTTCATTTTTGAGATAAAGAGATATAATTGAAAGTTGATAGTGAGCTTTGGAATAATAAAGTTCACAGGTTTAACAAAAACAGCTTTTTTATAAAAAATATATATACAAAAAAAAAGTTATGTATATTGATGACTCTTCCAAAGCAGGTGTCTTGTGCAATAAGATACTTTGAGATTGAGTTTAGATATTAGATTCATTCTAAGTTCTCTGTACGTGTATTGGTCTTCAAATTTCTTCCTAGCCGAAGGGATTATTAAGACCATTGAAAAGGAGATTAGGAAATCTATTTGGTGTGTGGGAAAGGAAGGTTAAGACAGGAAAGAAGTATGTTACCCTCTTGAAGAGGAAGGATCGGTACTATCCCCTCTAAACTTGGCTAATGAATGCCTATTGGGTAAGAGAATTTTATTTCTCTAATGGAAGACTAGGAGACAAAGTGGGATGAAATTTTCTAAGTTGATTTAAGTTTAGTTAAATTGAGTTAAGTCGGATAAAGTCCATTCGCTTAGCGCCAGATTTTTTGTACCTAATATCCTATTCCAACCTTATTTTGTACTAAAAATAACGTCGTTTTATGTCTATTTATATCAAAAACGACGTTATTTTTTACACAAAATAGGGGTAGAATAAGGTGTTGAGTACAGAAGATCTGAACAGAATTTACTTAGGGTTGGGTTGAGTATGGGTTTATTGGTTTGAGTAAGGTTAGCTTTGTAAAACTTAGTTATTAGTGACTTTCTATTAGAAAGGCAGAGAAGACAAGAAAAGATTAGGTTGGACCTTTTTAAAGTTAAATTGAGTCAAACTTTTTTCAAATTGATCACTCAGGACGAATCCATTTAAACTTTTTGATTAAGATCAGCAATTCAAGAGGATTAGAAATGAAGAATTTTGGAGCAGTGGTTTTTTTCACCAAAATTGATTTTTTAGGTTCTATATTATTTGTACATAAAATTTTTAAGAAGAGAGTTAATTTTACGTGATTTTCACCAAAGGGGTTATGTAAAGGTGATAGGATTGATCGGAGAATGATGTGCTTAGATCGAGTTTAGAAAGAGATGAAGGCTAATGGTAGATTGTGCAAGAATGTAGGGTGGGATGTATGAATGAATTGTTTCAGTAGAGATGAAAAGGAAGAGAATTTAACCGATGGGATCGATTTAAGCAGAAGGAAAGGTTGGTTATTTTGTTAAAGAGGATTTGATATGGAAACTATGTAATTATTCAACCTTCAAATTCCATTTCTGCAAATTCAAGTATGTCAAGCCTTCATAAATACCAATCCTCCGGATCCTGATACAGTCGGAAACAACATGGACTTCCCTGAAGTCTAATAAACAGTTCAATAAGAGTTTAAATACTTTATCTAGATTCTGTAATCTTGACTACTCCCACCAAGTTACTGTCTTTATTGGTGTAACTATTCCTAGGATAAATTCCAAGTTGTCAGAAATTCTAGTCTGCCAGAACCAGTCTAACCTTGCAGAAAATACTAAACACTTCTGCATGTTACTGCAAAAGCTTACAAAATGGAACATTAAAAACATGTATTAAAATTAAGAACAAAGATAATGCTATTTATGATTTTAAAAAAACTCTTAATCCTTAATGATATATCACATTGCATAGTATGTAATCAGGCGGACCTGTCTTGTGGATACATGCAAGACTCGGTGATACACATGGAATCGCTTGCATTTGCTTTTCTTTTTTGCATGTTATCAAATCTCAATAAGGTTGCAAACTCAAAACTATTGGAAAATGTACATCAATATACTCGTGACCACTTGTATCATGTTTGTTCCCTTGAAGCTCATCTCAATAGGTTCTTATTGTTGGAATTGAACCTTGAATTGTTTGCCCTCTCTTTCAACCTCGTATAAATTGCAATCAACTATACAGTCATTCAAACTCTATTGCTGCCAACCATACTGTTGATTACGATTTCCACCCATCATGTTAGAGCCCCGACCAGCGGCAGAACCACTGTAAGGACCAGTTTGAGGATAATTTGGAGCACCAACTCCATATCCGCTGCCTCCACCACGAGGAGGTCCACTTGAACCATAAGGTGGGGCACGTCCCTGTGGAGGATATGGTCCACTCCCATACCCTCCCCCAGCACCTTGACCCCCACGATTTGGATGATTGTATCCTCCACTTGTTCCACTCGGATACCTGCCTGGCCCACCAGGAGGTCCACGGGGCTTCCCATAGTGATGGTTAGGACCAGGAGCTACTGGAGGCTGAGAACCATGCATTGGCTGATTGAGCCCTGATCTCATATTAGGACGAGCCTGCCCAGATTGTTGAATGGGTGGCAAGCGGCTATGCGGCTGTGGATGCTGCAGTTTTTGACGTTTTGCATTTTCTTCGTGCTGCCTTTGTTGCTGGCGCTTTTTCTTTGTTTGGAACTCGTGTGATGATTCATATTTGGGTAAACTAAAACAATATAAGAAACAAAGGTCAAAAACACATCGCAGCGCTAGTAGGCCACAGTTCACAAATATCATGTTTTACTACAGAACAAGATCAAGGAAGAGAGAAACCTCTTGGGGTCACAGGGTAATGGATCAGTCCAGAAATATTCAGCATCCAATGCATCCTTGGCTGATATTCTCTATTTCAAGATAATAACATGAATGAGATATACAGTATACCAAAGACAACAGATGAGTTCCAAGAGCCTGAAGATCATAAATATTATGTGCAAAAGAAAAACAATAGAAACTCTAGTAGCATTCCAGGCACTGCATTTATGGGTTCAGGTTTTACTGTTTCATTATTGCTCTACAGTTGAGGAAATGCAGTTTATATGATCAATCAAACAAAAACAGGATTCAGATGGCAAAACATTAGGTCTAGTCACAGATTGATGCTCCCAAGCACACGAACAAACTAAAGCAAATGGTGAGAGCAGGATTTTATGCAATGGTACCTGTGCGGGATCAAGGGTCAGCATTCTCTCCAATAATTCCAAAGCATGACGGTCAAAGCTATTGAAGGAGAAAAGGACAAAAAAAATATCCAAGATATGAATAGCCATTGGACATATATTCAATCATTTTTTTCTGGCACCCAAATTCAATCAAGTTTCTAGTACAAGTTGAGTTACTCACTGTCTAAAAACCTCCCTGAGCCGTCTCTTCATTGGCCTCGATGGCTTGAAATTGTTATACCACGGAATCTTTGAAACCCCAGGCCAGTTAACCTCATCCGGGGCTCCACAAAGCTCAAAAATTTTATTCAATTGTTCAGGCTACAGAATTCATAGATGGAATTGCTTATTACAATAAATGAAAAAGTACGGCCCACACATGCACATAGAACTAATGCAATAAATGCAAACAATGAAATAGAAGTAACTTTATTTTTCATAGATCTGTACAATAACATCCATAGTCAACTCTTTAAGTTTCCCATTAATCTGTGTTTTTACGACTTGTGATTCAAGAAGTCACACTAATGAAGAATAGCTCATTCTTGATTACTAACATAATTATATCTATGAGAAAGGAGTAACTTGATTAGTGAAATATTATAATCTATGGGAAAGGAGTAACTTGCCTCGTCTTTTCCAGGAAAAATTGGTTTCCCATGCAAAAGTTCAGCAAAAATACAACCAACCGACCACATATCAACAGCAGGACCATATTTGGTTGCCCCAAGAAGCAACTCTGGAGGTCTGCTCAAAATAGAACAATCTTGATCTTTTTTATGTTCAACAAATGTAGAAATTGAAATATAACTCACTAGGGAAAAATGAATTAGTCAAGCAATCCAAGCTCAAATACTGCAGAAGATGTAAGGGTTCACCTGTACCATAATGTAATGACGCGATTAGTAAGGTTTCCAGTGTGGTCAGCTGAAAAGGATCGTGCAAGCCCAAAATCTGCAAGCTTCAGATTACCCTCATTGTCTATAAGAAGATTAGACCCTGCAGAGAAAATTCAAATCACTACCTAGGCCTCATGATATGGAAACCATCCGATACCAAATGGATTTTCTTCTTTTAACAACCTTTAATATCACGATGGAGTACTTGATTTACGTGACAATAATGAAGCCCTGTCAAAAGCTGCCTCATGTAACACTAAAATAAAAGAAGCAGGACAGGGTATGAAGTTAGAGAACTGGTTGGTCATCAAAATTAGTCATTGTGAACTGAGTGGTCAGATACAAAGAATTAGTTCCATTCTTTCTTCATTACCTTGATTTGAGGAACTGAAAATCTCATCCCAGGACGATCAGCAAGACCTGTCAAATCATGGTCCATGTACTCAAATACCATGTAAATACCACCCTTGTACTTGTTTCCATCTACAACCCATAACAATACAGTTAATCAGTGACCAACCTTCCAGAAAAGAAAACCAACAACGAAACTAACTCCTGTAGAATTCACTGAACATGTTCACAACAACAAACTATATCTTAAATAAGACAATGGCTGTCAATAAAAAAAAAATTAGCACATGTAAAAAGCACTTGCCTGGCTTCCCCTGGTCATCCTTCTCAGGACCTGAAAAATATTCCGAAAAACTTTAAGAACCTAAACAACATTGACAGATATTAATGGATAAAGAAGTTCATATCCAAATATATGTGTATGTATGTAAGCCTATGAGCGTATATAGTGGTTCCACAACTCTACCTGGGGATGTCACAATCTCTTTCAATTTAATTACATTCTCGTGATGCAGCTTCTTTAGAATTTTGATTTCACGTATTGCTGTTATAGGAAACTGCAGCAAATGTGAGGCATCTTATCAACAAACCATTGGTTCACTTCAATCAAACAAGTTAAAGAAAGTATAATTCCAATTTGCTTTCTCACAATTTGCAATCAACATTGTGACAATTAAGCAATATAATATGTGAAAAATAGCAAAAGCTACATTATAATTATTTTCTAAAAAATGAAAAAAAAGGCTGACTGATGCATCGAACAAGTCTAATGAGAAAGAACATAGAAGGTGGTACCCCTTCTCTTTCATTGTCCATTCTTATTTTCTTCAAGGCAACTATTTCTCCAGTTTTTATCTCTTTGGCCATGTAGACTTGACTGCAAGAGGAGAACACAACCAAAAACCATAACCAAGCCCATTCTGTCGTAGCGAACATTCATAAAGGAACAATTCTAGAACAGAAAAGCAAGTTGCAATTCAAAAAGTTGCCAGCTGCAAAACCAATTCCTCAGTAGAATCACAACAGTTATATGCTCTACATTTAGATTGAAGGCGAGAAATGGCTTTGTGGATTATTCAGCTTCACTATGCCATTTTGGTTCATTTTAATATATGCTCAAGCCCCATAAACAATCATAAAACAAACCAAACATAAAGAAAGTACATCAATGTCTCTTATTGAACAAATATGCAGCAATTGCTAAAGGTTGATAGCATTAGAAAACCTACAGAGAAGGAAATAACAAGGATAACCAATCAAGAGCAATAAATCACCAAAGAGAGACACACTGAGAAACCTTTTGCATCATTTTCGTGACACACACTTTGCTAAATTGAATAGATAACCAATAGTCACATGCTTAAGGAAAAGTAATCACGAGAAAGAAAGAAATAGCCAAGACAAGAAACAAAGAGAAAAACGAGTAAATGAACCTACCCGTAAGTACCCTCACCAATCTGTTCCAATTTCTCGAAGCAATCCACGCTTCTCGACCCCCAAGAAGGCGATTCGTTCAAATTAAGTTGCCCAGGAGCCGCTATGGCCATGGTTTTATTGACCGTAACCCCTTCTTCCTTTGAATTTCTGCGACTTTGCCACCAATCACGTTACTTTTTTCTATATTTTCGTCAACCAACTAGCAACAATTACACAGAATCACAAATTTCCTAAAAAAAAATTTAAACATAGTTTCGCACAATTGAAAACGAAAAATTAAACCCAAATTGATACAGAAATATCGATAATTGAATCTGGTTTTGCTTACAGTGTGAGAATGGGCCTCCAGCTCTTGAATCCCAAGGTAGAAACAAAGAAGAAAGACTCAGATTCAAATGAATTTGCAGAGTGGGATTGAGAGAGAATTAGGGTTTTGTGGTTTTGACCAGGAAATCCCAAAATCTATTGTCAGAACCAATATAGCATCGCCGTTTTATGTCCAATGCTCCGTCGTTTAAAGCAAGATTCTTTTTCCTCTTTTCCACTTCAAATTGCTAGTAAGGCCCCGTAAGCCGTAACAAAAGAAACAATTGCTCACAAGGACATAATTCTTAAGTATTTTCCTCTTCTACCCCAACCCCATAACTGACCTGTTTCCATCTCAGCCCACAAGAAGATCAGACTAGTGCTCTTGAAGAACTTTCTCTCGCTCTCTTTAACGCAAGAAAGATCGAATCTTGAAGAATAAATCAATGGCTGCAATGGAGGGAGTGATGCCAGACCAGACCCAGCTCCAAAACCAACAACAACAACAACAACCGCAGGTGGTGGCTGAGAGGCTGAACCCCGCGCTGCAACAGCAGCTGAATTTGGAAGCGGTCAAGACTAGAGCCATCAGTCTTTTCAAAGCCATCTCTCGGATTCTTGAAGACTTGGAAGCTTATACTCGAACCAATACTAAATGGTTATTGTGATAGTAAAGTTTTAATCTTTTAAGTTATCGATGACAAGGATCCATGGGTAGTAGTATATCCTTTTGATTTGCAATTTGTGACTTCGTTTAGTAGAGTTTTGAAAGTTTTTGTTTTTGTGCGCCAGGCAAGATATATTAGGTCAATACTCCATGGTGAACCTTGAGCTTTTCAACATAGTGGATGAGATTAAGAAGGTTTCAAAGGCATTTGTGGTGCATCCAAAGAATGTCAACGCAGAAAATGCTACAAGTATGTATTGCTTTCTATTCTTACGTTTTTTTTCTGAAGGCATATTCTGTGCAATATCATTAGTGTTTTAGAGACCATAGTTTCATTAGTGTTTTATATCTGCTTAACGTAATGCTCCAAACTTTCCTGAAGGAAACCTTTCAATGAAGTGAGTCCTGAATAATGAACACAACTGACTACTAATAAAGACGGATAAGTTTTCCCGGCAAATGCAAATTTTTTAAATGAAACTAAATTACTGTATTCTTATCTTGCTGCAGTATTGCCAGTTATGCTGTCATCGAAATTATTGCCAGAAATGGAACTGGATGACAATTCGAAAAGGGAGCAGTTGCTTCAGGGGATGCAAAGCCTGCCAATAGCCACACAAGTTGAGAAGTTAAAGGTCAGATAGACTTAAGTGTACATGCAGCATATTATATAGTTTTCTGGTGTTCAGGGGGTTTGTTTCTTATTTACAGGCCAGAATTGATATGATTGCAGCTGCCTGTGAAAGTGCTGAAAAAGTGTTAGCTGATACTCGTAAAGCCTATCAATTTGGTACACGTCAAGGACCTCCGATTCTTCCAACTGTGGACAAGGTTCAGGCTGCAAAAATTCAAGAACAAGAGAATTCGCTTAGAACTGCTGTGAACTTTGGTGAAGGTTGTGGTCTATGACGTCAGTGGTCTGTAAACTTTTGCTTATATTTGTGGTAGATAGGCTTGAACAATTGCTTGGCTTTTGTCACATTCTTGCTCTTTTATCTTGTTATTATAACATCTCAATCTATCTCAAATCCAAAAAGCCAATCTGCTAAGTCTATTCTTGCTCTCTGAATTTCTTTTTTCTTCTCTCTCATGATTGATTTAGTCTTCTAAGAGTGATAATTGTGGTTTTTAACCTTATCAATTGAATTCATTGAATCATTCCTATAATTTGGTAGTTTCTTCCTTCTTTCATCAAAGATGAAATTGGAATTTCCTAATTTTTAACTTACTTGAGAAGCCCTTAACTGACAATTATTGGAGCTTTGTTCAGATTTAATTCTTAATGCAGTACTAAGTTTATAGTTTTATTATGACTTTATTCAGATTTTTGTACCACAAATTCTTGTGAAGTGTGAACTACTAGTAGTTTCCTCAAGTAGGCATTCACTAACGATTTAACATCAATTCATATACATGCAGGCCTAAGAATACCTGCAGATCAAAGGCAGATCACATCTGGACTTCCAATGCATCTGGCAGATGTATTGACTGTCGGTGATGGATCACATGTTTTTTCTGATTCTTCTGGTAGATTCAACCCTTCCGGGAAATGATTTTTTTTCATGTTTTCTTAATGGAAGATATGCAATTATATCAAAAGAGTTCTCTGAGCATTCTCTTTCTCTCTTACAGGGATGTACATGAAAAGCACTCCACCTCTTTCATCAAACAGCATGGCTAATCATGGGTCTTTGTTACAGGTTGAATTGGCATCACTACAATCTTATATGTCTAGTTAATTGTTAAATTTTGGGTTAGTATGCACATATGCTTTGTAATTATATAAGTTTTATAAACAGCGGTGTTTAAGAAGTTCTATCATGCAAAATTTTCCTAGTTAAACACCTGACTTTCTCTTCAAGTGAAGCAATCCAAATTTTCTTAATCAAATTCTACTATTTATTCTTCCTTTTATTTTTTGTGTTCCAATTTGTTATAATCCTAAACAGCCCATAGCTTGTTTATGTGGTATTCTGAATGATTAAGCAGTGAAATAGTTCATGAACTATTACCCATTAGTTTGTAAGGCCTAAAGTTATGGGGACTTAAACAAACAGTTAAAACATATGACATTAATCTTTGTTCTTTTGAAGTTATATTTAATTCACATGTTGATTGTTGAGTGTTGGACTGAGTTTATCATGATTTTGATATCCAATTAATCCAAAAATTTTGTTAAACAGGCTTCTGGAACACCACCTTTGGGAAGATCTGCTGCATCTCCTGCTGCTGCTACAAGTGCTACATCATTTGACAACACAACAGCATCCCCTCTGCCATATGCCAATTCACCTAGGTCTGTTGCAACCATGATGAACACCCCTTCCCCTCAACAACAGACACAACATCAACAACAACACCAACAGCAGCAGCAGCAAAGGCAAAAGATGATGCAATTACCATCACATCAACAGCAACTCCTTGCTCAGCAACAATTCAGGCAGTCTTCAATGCAAGGTTTGGGACAGGTATGGTTTCTACTGCTTCATTTCTGAAAATCATGAAACTGATTGAAGCTAATATAGGTGGAAATAACTAACTCAACCAAACCATTTCTCTTAAGCCACCTAAAAATAATTGGCGTTCAATTAGTGGTTAAAGAGGAACTCCGATTCAACCTTTCTCTTTCTAATAGTTAAATAAGAAGAATTGACTTTGGAAGGCATCAATTTGATATCTCAGGTGCTCTTTGAGTTCATGGTGAAGCTTCTTAGATAAAAAATACCAGGAGTTTCATGCTAAACTATACATAACTTTCAGCATCTCATTGAGATTTACAACTTTTCTGTCAATCTCTTGATCTATTTGCATGGAGGTTGCTGTTCAGTTTAACTTGACAACTTTTCTGCCAATCTCTTGATCTATTTGCATGGAGATTGCTCTTCAGTTTAACTTGACCAGAACTCTCTGCTGTTTAGTTTAACTTGACTAAGTTACCACCTACCTGTGACTGGCAATTACTTGAATGATTTCTTTCTTGCAATTTGTTAACAGTGGCGCTCAATTTTGTATGCCCTTCTTAATTTGAGTTCTAAATTATTGGTCATCAACTAACATATTACAACTTTGTGCAGAACCAGCTGCCGCAACTACATGATTTGCAGCAACAAGGTCAACAGAAATTTCAACCGGTAACCATGTCTTAGCTTTTCGTGATTATTGCTAAAATTCTGCAACTATTTTTCTTCATAAAGATTGCTTATTTAGAAACTATTTTTTCACTAGTTACATGGACAACATCAGATGCAATTCTCTCAACCACTGGCGCATCAGCAGTTTCAGGGTAGGCAGTTGCCTTCTGGACATGTTCATCATGGCATGGGTCAAAACCAACTTAACCAAGGAAGCCAACTAAATCGCCATTTGAGTCAGTTCTCTGGTTCTGCCAATAGCGCTCTGTTTACTGCTGCTCAGGGGTCTCCAAATACTCAAATGGTATGATATTTTGTTATGGTCAATCGATCCAAACGTCTGTTCTTACAGCTCTTTATTCTTTTGCATCATTGTCTTAGGTTGATTCCTTTCTTGTTGTTTTCCTGCAATGCATATTGTTGTCTTTTAGATGCATGTTGTACTTATAATCTTGTTTTGTTTGCCAAATTTAGATTCCAAACATGTCAGCTACAATGTCATCACAGCCACTTGGGGCTCGAATGCAGGTAATTGACCATTATGTTTCTACACAGAACAAAATTAGATAATGTCCATATCTGCTTTGTGTTTAGATGTATGATGGTAATCTTCAATGTAAGAAAAGGAAAGCAAACTGTTAGTTAAAAATATCACTTGTGTCAGCGACTTTAAGGACAGTAACCCTGGAATAACTGATCATGCAGTTTGATCCACACTGGAAATATAAGAATTAAGTAGAGAGCTATTAACTTTCTGACGATTGATTTTATCATATTTCATCCGTTGTGCAGTTTGGATTAGCTGGTACAAATTCTCAAAGGAGCCATCCATCCCAAATTCTGAATGATCAAAGTATGAACTGTCCCTGAAACTTTTTCCTTACACCTCTGCCGACTGATGCATGAAAGTAGCTCATTTTTGTTTCTCATTTTCTTTTAATTTCGTCTCTTGTTCTTGTCTTTTTTACATTCTGCCATGCTTTCTACCGTTACCCATCTTTTAACCTCTCAAAATGCTAAATACAAACATGCCCTTCTTATGAGCCCTTGCCTAGTAAAAATCAGCTGGTTGTCTTACATTTGTTCAAAATTAGCATTTCAAGCTTAAAACATTTGACCCTTTTGCTTGCAGTCTTCAGTATGGGAGTTACCAATCCTGTTAGTATGATGCCTATACAGCAACAGCCGCAACAGCAGCTTAGTTCTGGCTTCAGTAATATGCCAACGAGTGCTCAGAATTTGCAACCCAATACGGTTGCACTTCAGAGTGCAACTCAAAATCACCCAAATTTCACACAACAGAGACCCCAAAATCAACAGTAACTCTGAAGAGTTAATGTGGTGTTTTTTCTTTGTCATAATTTTGTTTGTACCCATATTTGTGGAGCTAATGAAGTATGAAGGTTGGCAATGTTAGACTTGCATTCTGTTGGCAACTGTGGCTTTATCACCGGGAACTTTAGCAATACAGTGATAAATTCGTGCATGCAGTTAGTTGTATTGAGCGTTGTGCCAATCACTGCTCGGAGATAATTTTGCTTAATATATTCTAAATTGAAAGATTGTACACTCTCTTTACAGGATATAGAGAGCTAGGTCTAGCTTACATCGTTCGGTAAAAATTGGAAGGACATGAACTCGTGACTTGCCCTTTAAACAGTTGATCGTGCAACTCCATTGCTAATGCACAATCAAATCCTTGGGATGTCTGGCAATCACTCATTTTTTCTCATTGGTAGTATGTGTAATTTCTGAATATATTAAGGATTCTGAAGGCTCCTATTTCAATTGAAGTTGCATTTCACGAATGCCTGAACATCTGAAAACGGATAAAGGGGGAAAAAAAGCAGTTTGTTCTGATTGCAAATGATAGAAAAGGAAAAAAAAAAGAAGCTTCAGTTTTCTTTTCTGTTGAACATCTTTACAGTGGTTGAATAGGATCAGTGAATTCGTTAGAGAATAAATCATGTATGGACCTCTCAATGATGAACAAGCAATCAATAGCTCTTGCGGGTATGGAATTTTTGGTACTCGGATTCAGGAAAGCTTAGTACAGCAATTGCAGCATCTCTGTATGAACCACTCTAGCCTGCATGCAGTAGAAACAATGTATAAATTGCATAATACAATTTTTGCTAGGCACATCACAGGAGTCAAGTTCAAAACTATACTGTTCCTTTTCATTTCAGTAAGCAACTCTAAACCTTCGCGCGTTTTTGTCTAATAACCATAAATTTTAACCATGACCATGTTAATGAGAGACAGATCAATAATACCTTTTATCATCATTGCCTTTGACTGGTTGGTATACGTATTTTGACAGTAAATGCCAGCAAAACCTACCAGTCAAAAAGGAGTAGCCTATATGGTTTTGTCCAGGATCGTTAATGTTCTTTGTTATTCCAGGCCTGATGAAACTCGTCAGGGCGTTTGATAGTTCAATGTTCTAAGGATTTACACAAGACTCATCACGAACAATTTCCATTTTCAGGATGTATATACATAAGATTATTAGTTCCATATTCTTTTAGTTTGAACTGAGGAACTATGAGCAACATTCAAATGACTGCAAAAAGAGATACTGCATTACTCACAAGTCTTGAAGGCACGAACTCTTGGAATCCTCCAATTCAATGGGTGGAGGCTGATCCAACGAGAAAGCTGATCTGACCCTGTATTCATCAGGAGTAGTAGCCAACTTTTCAGGCAAAAGAGGGAGGTTCTCGGCTGATGTCTGGCTCGACTGAGGCGGTGAAAACGGCGGTGAAGGAGAGGGAGATGGGGAGAAGGAGTACTTCTGGTTGCCAGGTCCAACACTGACGGGAAGGGGAGATGGTGGTGTTGGTGGAGAAGAAGATGGAGAAACATGACTAGCATACTTCATTTTTGGCATGGAAACAAACAAGCACTCCATGTCAAAAGACTTGAGAGTTTGTGCAATGGAGTGTGACTTTCCCGGGGGCTTTTGTGGTTTGAATTGTAGGTAGCTATAAACCTAACGGTCATGGCCACCTGAGGAGCAACCAGTATTCACTTGTCTAGACCAGACTATAGTTTAACTACACAACATTATTACATAAGCGTATGTTATAAAGTGACTAAACAATGTGCTCTTGCGTCCTCCCTCATCCTTGGAAGACCGAAGAAGTGAATAGGCGCTTGAATCTTGCAGAATATATGTAAGCGAAAAAAGAAGGAAGCATTAGCATGTTCAGAGTGGGATTTGAACCCACGCCCTTTCGGACCAGAACCTTAATCTGGCGCC